>WNWK01040116.1:0-17125 GCA_009830355.1 Cherax destructor | reverse complement strand
AAAACTGTCTCAAGAGAGGGCCTGCCCCTAATCCTCTTTTCCCACGTTTCTCCTTTATGGACTGATGAAGCACTGTGTGGCGAAACGTTTCCAATAAAATACCCAAGTGTTGCATATGTGTCTAATTTACCATTCACTTGTAAGACGAAGAATGAGGGGAGACATGATCGAGGTATATAAGTGGAAGATGGGTATTAATAAGGGGGATATAAATAAGGTCTTGAGGATATCTCTCCAAGAGAGAACCCGCAATAATGGATTCAAATTGGATAAGTTTAGATTTAGAAAGGATATAGGAAAATATTGGTTTGGAAATAGGGTAGTTGATGAGTGGAACAGTCTGCCTAGTAGGGTTATTGAAGCTAGGACCTTGGGTAGTTTCAAATTTAGGTTGGATAAATTCATGAGTGAGAGGGGTTGGAATTGAGTGGGACTCGCACTTGAGTTAATAGAATCTTCAAAGCTTATTTCTTGGGTAGAATTGAAAATTAGGTTGGGCAATTATTCTGTTAGTGGGATGGATTGTGAAGGTCCTGCCTAGTATGGGCCAACAGGCCTGCTGCAGTGTTCCTCCTTTCTTATGTTCTTATGTAAGCCATGCCTCTATCCATGCTAGAACTCTACCTCCTATACCATGAGCTGCCACCTTTCTTAAGAGTCTCTTGTGAGGTACTCTATGTTCTTAAGTACTGGTTTTCGAACAAATACCTTTGATATACCTTTGAAGAGTTTCGAGAGTATCTACTCTCTGAGCCCGGCAATGGGCCAGGCTCGTCTGGTGCTTTCCTGGTCAATCAGGCTGTTGCTGCTGGAGGCCCGCTGCCCCACATATCCATCACAGCCTGGTTGATCTGGCACCTGGTGAAGATATTTGTCCAGTTTCCTCTTGAAGGCTTCTACACTGGTTCCAGCCGTGTTTCGGATATCTTCTGGTAAGATGTTGAATAGTCTGGGACCCCGGATGTTAATACAGTGCTCCCGTATTGTCCCCACCGCACCCCTGCTCTTTCACTGGGTTTATTTTACACTTCCTCCCATATCTCTCACTCCAGTATGTTGTTATGGCAGTGTGCAGATTTGGGACCAGGCCCTCAAGTACTTTCTAGGTATATATTATCATGTATCTCTCTCTCCTCCGCTCCAATGAGTACATGTTCAAGACTTGAAGGCGTTCCCAATAATTTAGATGTTTCAATGGCTCAATGTGAGCCGTAAACGATCTCTGGATTTGTTCCAGCTCTGCTACTTCTCCTGCCCTGATGCGTGGATGCGTGGAACAATCTTCTGAGTAGGGTGATAGAGGCTAGGACCTTGGGTGGCTTTAAAGAGATTAGACAAATATATGAGTGGAAGGGGCTGGGTTTGATTGTTGTTGTTGGTACGGGAGTAAATTCTTGGGTAGTTTTGGGTAGTGGTGGTTTTGGTAAGGACCTGCCTCGTATGGGCCAGTAGGCCTTCTGCAGTGCTCCTCCATTCTTATCTTAAATGAGAGGGGTAGGGGAGGATGGTATGGAAGGGGTGGGGAGAGTGGAGGGGAGAGAGGGGACGCGATAACCTTCAAGTGTTGCCTAATAAGAGCGAGCCTAGTATAGGGAATACCGTGGCATTCTAGATGGCATTCTAGATGGACAGGTGAGGCAGTGCTGGAGGCTCGGCACACACACACAGCTTAAAGTGTGGGTAGGCAGGTAGAGGATGGAGGTGAGCACACGACCCCCGCTGCCCTAGCCACGCCCTCCCACCACAACTACACACCTGATGCTGCCATAAAAGTAGCCATTACTCCACCAATAATCATCGACTGTGAAGGCTCTCATGACGGATGAAGAGACGCCGACAAAAAAAAAATGTGGTTGGAGGAGACAGGTATTGCATTGCTGACATTCCTGCAGTACACGCGCGCGCACGAGCCACCTCGTGGCCTTCAACTCATCTTTCCATAATGTTTCGTACAGTTTAGTCTCCCCCGCCTCGGCTCCACGTATCCTCATTGCCCTACTGAAGTCTCTCAGCTCAGGCTGACACTTTCATCACTACCTAACCCATCCTCTGATGGAATATAGCAGGGCAAACATAGCTATCTTTTGGTCCCACTATCATATAGAATAGGATAGCAGCAACACACAGCCAATGTATCCATTTTTGCTTATAAAATATTACAGGAGCTAATACACTGCCAACAGTCTCAACAGCACCAGTCACAACAGTCTTAAGTCTTCTAATAACACGTTCAGTTTCCCACTATAATCTACCTTGTCCATAATTACTATCGCATTTGCTTTGTTTCGTAAGGTGAAGTCTAAGATCTTTCCTTAATTCATGGTATAACTTAACAAATCTTTGATCTTTGTTCAGACATCTGTAACACAATTGTCCTCAAAGACTTAAGTTATACCAGGAGAGATCCTGGACTTCACCTTACGAAACACACAAAGCAAATGTAATAGTAATAGTGAACAAGGTAGATTATACCTTTGATACATACCTTTGAAGAGTTTCGAGAATTTCTCTACTCTTTGAGCCCAGCCCTGGGCCAGGCTCGTCTGGTGCTTGTCTGGTCAACCAGGCTGTTGCTGCTGGAGGCCCCACATATCCATACAGCCTGGCTAATCTGGCACCTGGTGAAGATACTTATCCAGTTTTCTCTTGAAGGCTTCTACACTTGTCCCAGCTGTGTTTCTGATATCTTCTGGTAAGATGTTGAATAGTCTGGGACCCCGGATGTTAATACAGTGCTCCCGTATTGTGCCCACCGCACCCCTGCTCCTCACTGGGTTTATTTTACACTTCCTCCCATATCTCTCACTCCAGTATGTTGTTATGGCAGTGTGCAGATTTGGTACCAGGCCCTCAAGTACTTTCCAAATATATATTATCATGTGTATCTCTCCTCCGCTCCAGTGAGTACATGTTCAAGACTTGAATCGAAAAAATGAACATATTATTAGAAGACTGGGGAACTTACGTGGCTCTTAAAGTACAACTCACTAAACGAAGAGGTAAAAGGACACAGATGCAACTAATGTGACATTGCCACACTAAAATGTCACATTACTTGCATGAGTGTTAATTTACCTAACATTTTGTGGCTAATTCTAGCATCATTACTAGACGACGAGGCAGTGGCAGCAAACACCATACACAACCATCTTGAAAATAGTATAAAATACAGACAACTTGATGAGTAAGACAAGTGCAACACTTGAGTATCTTTATTGTTCAAACGTTTCGCCTATGATGTAGACTTCATCAGTCAAATAAAGAGGAGAATGTATTGTAGGCAGCAGCAGTAGTGGTGAGGTAAAGATGATGTAATCAGTCCATCATCCTTGAAGAAATATACAGCTCCACCAGATATGATCATGGCCTGCAGAGCAGTAACCAGAGAAAAAAAAATCAATACAAGTTAGGAGGCGGGACCAGGAGCTGTGTGTCGACCCCTGCAAACAAAAGCAGGCGAGTACAATTCGGTGAGGACACTGAGCGAGGCTGGCAAGAATGTTGTGCCATAAATGAATGAAGGTAGGTATTACTGTGTAGTGTGAAGGGTGTTGTGGCTGCAGGTTGTGGGTGTTGTGGCTGCAGTTTGTGGGTGTTGTGGCTGCAGTTTGTGGTGTGGCTGCAGGTTGTGGGTGTTGTGGCTGCAGTTTGTGGGTGTTGTGGCTGCAGTTTGTGGGTGTTGTGGCTGCAGTTTGTGGGTGCTGTGGCTGCAGATTGTGGGTGTTGTGGCTGCAGTTTGTGGGTGTTGTGGCTGCAGGTTGTGGGTGTTGTGGCTGCAGGTTGTGGGTGTTGTGGCTGCAGGTTGTGGGTGTTGTGGCTGCAGGTTGTGGGTGTTGTGGCTGCAGTTTGTGGGTGTTGTGGCTGCAGGTTGTGGGTGTTGTGGCTTCAGGTTGTGGGTGTTGTGGCTGCAGGTTGTGGGTGCTGTGGCTGCAGGTTGTGGGTGCTGTGGATGCAGGTTGTGGGTGCTGTGACTGCAGGTTGTGGGTGCTGTGGCTGCAGGTTGTGGGTGCTGTGGCTGCAGGTTGAGGGCGTTGTGGCTGCAGGTTGTGGTGTTGTGGCTGCAGGTTGTGGGTGTTGTGGCTGCAGGTTGTGGGTGTTGTGGCTGCAGGTTGTGGGTGTTGTGGCTGCAGGTTGAGGGCGTTGTGGCTGCAGGTTGAGGGTGCTGTGGCTGCAGGTTGTGGGTGCTGTGGCTGCAGGTTGTGGGTGTTGTGGCTGCAGGTTGTGGGTGTTGTGGCTGCAGGTTGAGGGCGTTGTGGCTGCAGGTTGTGGGTGTTGTGGCTGCAGGTTGTGGGCGTTGTGGCTGCAGGTTGTGGGCGTTGTGGCTGCAGGTTGAGGGCGTTGTGGCTGCAGGTTGTGGGTGTTGTGGCTGCAGGTTGTGGGTGTTGTGGCTGCAGTTTGTGGGTGTTGTGGCTGCAGGTTGTGGGTGTTGTGGCTGCAGGTTGTGGGTGTTGTGGCTGCAGGTTGTGGGTGTTGTGGCTGCAGGTTGTGGGTGTTGTGGCTGCAGGTTGTTAGTGTTGTGGCTGCAGGTTGTGGGTGTTGTGGCTGCAGGTTGTGGGTGTTGTGGCTGCAGGTTGTGGGTGTTGTGGCTGCAGGTTGTGGGTGTTGTGGCTGCAGGTTGTGGGTGTTGTGGCTGCAGGTTGTGGGTGTTGTGGCTGCAGGTTGTGGGTGTTGTGGCTGCAGGTTGTGGGTGTTGTGGCTGCAGGTTGTGGGTGTTGTGGCTGCAGGTTGAGGGCGTTGTGGCTGCAGGTTGTGGGTGTTGTGGCTGCAGGTTGTGGGCGTTGTGGCTGCAGGTTGTGGGTGTTGTGGCTGCAGGTTGTGGGTGTTGTGGCTGCAGGTTGAGGGCGTTGTGGCTGCAGGTTGAGGGCGTTGTGGCTGCAGGTTGAGGGCGTTGTGGCTGCAGGTTGAGGGCGTTGTGGCTGCAGGTTGAGGGTGTTGTGGCTGCAGGTTGTGGGTGCTGTGGCTGCAGGTTGTGGGTGTTGTGGCTGCAGGTTGAGGGCGTTGTGGCTGCAGGTTGTGGGTGTTGTGGCTGCAGGTTGTGGGTGTTGTGGCTGCAGGTTGTGGGTGTTGTGGCTGCAGGTTGTGGGTGTTGTGGCTGCAGGTTGTGGGTGTTGTGGCTGCAGGTTGTGGGTGTTGAGACCACAGGTGGGGGGGTGTTGAGACCACAGGTTGAGAGGGTGTTGAGACCACAGGTGGGGGTGTTGAGACCACAGGTTGAGGGGTGTTGAGACCACAGGTTGAGGGGGTGTTGAGACCACAGGTGGGGGGGTGTTGAGACCACAGGTTGAGGGGGTGTTGAGACCACAGGTTGAGGGGGTGTTGAGACCACAGGTTGAGGGGGTGTTGAGACCACAGGTTGAGGGGGTGTTGAGACCACAGGTTGAGGGGGTGTTGAGACCACAGGTTGAGGGGGTGTTGAGACCACAGGTTGAGGGGGTGTTGAGACCACAGGTTGAGGGGGTGTTGAGACCATATACCTTTGATATACCTTCGAAGAGTTTCGAGAGTATCTACTCTCTGAGCCCAGCCATGGGCCAGGCTCGTCTGGTGCTTGCCTGGTCAACCAGGCTGTTGCTGCTGGAGGCCCGCTGCCCCACATATCCATCACAGCCTGGTTGATCTGGCACCTGGTGAAGATATTTGTCCAGTTTCCTCTTGAAGGTTTCTACACTGGTTCCAGCCATGTTTTGGATATCTTCTGGTAAGATGTTGAATAGTCTGGGACCCCGGATGTTAATACAGTGCTCCCGTATTGTCCCCACCGCACCCCTGCTCCTCACTGGGTTTATTTTACACTTTCTCCCATATCTCTCACTCCAGTATGTTATTATGGCAGTGTGCAGATTTGGGACCAGGCCCTCAAGTACTTTCCAGGTATATATTATCATGTATCTCTCTCTCCTCCGCTCCAATGAGTACATGTTCAAGACTTGAAGGCGTTCCCAATAATTTAGATGTTTCAATGGCTCAATGTGAGCCGTAAACGATCTCAGGATTTGTTCCAGCTCTGCTATTTCTCCTGCCCTGAACGGGGCCGTCAGCACTGAGCAGTATTCTAAGTGGGGGAGCACTAGCGATTTGAATAGTGTCACCATCGGCACTATTTCCCTTGTTTTGAAAGTTCTCAATACCCACCCCGTCATCTTTCTGGCTGTTGTGATCTTTGTCTTGTTATGGTCTTTAAACGACAGATCAGCAGACATAATTATTCCCAAGTCCTTTACGTGTTCCTTTCGTTCTATGTGGTGACCCTCTTGCGTTTTGTATATAGTGTTCCTTTTGAGTTCTTCATTTTGTCCATACCTAAGCAGCTGAAACTTATCACCACTGAACGTCATGTTGTTCTCCACTGCCCACTGGAAGACCCTGCTTATGTCTTCCTGTAATTTTTCAGTGTCCTCTACCGTAGTGACTTTCATGCTTATTTTAGTGTCATCTGGAAATGATGATACAAAAGTGTGTTGGGTGTTTTTATCTATGTCTCCTATGAGGATGAGAAACAGCAGAGGTGCCAGGACAGTGCCTTGGGGCACTGAGCTTTTGACCTCGCTGATGCTGGATCTTGCCCTGTTCACTACTACTTTTTGTGTTCTTTGTGTTAGGAACTCAAAAATCCATCTGCCTAACTTCCCCGTGATGCCTATGGCCCTCATTTTGTGCGCTATCACTCCATGATCGCATTTGTCACACGCCTTTGCAAAATCTGTGTAAATCACATCTGCGTTTTGGTCGTCCTCCAATGCCTCCGTAATTCTGTCATAATGGTTCAGCAGCTGTGACAGGCATGATCGTCCCGCTCTAAAGCCATGCTGGTCCGGGTTATGTTGGTTGTGCTGGTCCATGAACTTTGTAATCTGCCGTCTCATCACTCTTTCAAAGATTTTTATGATGTGAGAAGTGAGGGCTACTGGTCTGTAATTTTTAGCTAGTGCTCTACTACCTCCCTTATGTTGGTAAATTAGACACATATGCAACACTTGGGTATCTTTATTGAAGAAACGTTTCGCCACACAGTGGCTTCATCAGTCCATAAAAGGAGAATCGTGAAGAACAGGAGGGTGTGAGTTGTCAGGCCCTCAATCTTGAGTCGATGTTGTCAGTCCATCAATCTTGAATAGAATATTCAAGATTGATGGACTGACAACATCGACTCAAGATTGAGGGCCTGACAACCTCACACTCCTCCTGTTCTTCACGATTCTCCTTTGTATGGACTGATGAAGCCACTGTGTGGCGAAACGTTTCTTCAATAAAGATACCCAAGTGTTGCATATGTGTCTAATTTACCAACTCGTCGGTTCTCTGAACCATTCATTCACATACCTCCCTTATGCAAAGGAGCTATGTCTGCACTCTTTAAGGCCTCTGGAATTTCACCTAGATCTAAGCTCTTTCTCCAAAGAACACTAAGGGCTCTTGCTAATGGTACTTTGCACTGCTTTATAAATAAAGCATTCCATGAATCTGGTCCAGGTGCTGAGTGAGTGGGCATGTTGGCCATTTCTTTTTCGAAATCTGGACAGGCGATGCAAAATACCCCTAATGAAAAGTAGGGGTGCCATTAGTACACTAAGAGAAAACACAATAAGTGTCCGGGGCCCAAGACTGTTCAACAGCCTCTCACCATGCATAAGAGGAATTACATTGGGGCGTTGACCCCCAGAATAACTTCTAGGTAGGCAGTCACCTTAGTGCAGACACCTAGCGCTATATTTTTTTAAAGTCTCGGGATTTCATTTAGACCTAAGCATTTACTATAACGCTAATCTACTTACTTTCTGCGACTCATTATATTCCACATACATGTCCTCAGTCTTGTGGTAGCAATGACTTTATAAACTTCCTGGAGAATAACACATAACTCCAATAAATCTCTCATTACTTAAGTGTCTCCCTTTGCTTAATATACACAATAACTATATACATTTATGAAGCATAGTGTGAGACCCACTGTAGTGGTCATGATCCTTGAAAACATTACACACACACACGCGCACACACACACACACACACACGAGGAGAGGTTAAGGGAAATCGACCTGAGAACACTGGATGACGGGAGAGATAAAGGGGATATGATAACGACATATAAAATACTGAGAGGAATCGACAATGTGGACAGACAGAATGTTCCAGAGGTGGGACATAGCAACAAGAGATCACAGATGGAAGTTGAAGACTCAGCTGAATCAGGGATATTAGGAAGTATTTCTTCAGTCACAGAGTTGTTAGGAAGTGGAATAGTCTGGGAAGTGATGTAGTGGAGGCAGGATTCATACATAGCTTTAAGAGGTATGATAAAGCTCATGGAGCGAGAAGTGTGACCAAGTAGCGGCCAGTAAAGAGGCGGGGCCAGGAGCTTTGAATCGACCCCTGCAACCACAACTAGGTGAGTGTACACACCCACACACTTTTGGACTTGAAGATTAAAAAGTGTCATCCACTTCATTTCAAAGAAGAGCCTTATCACATGTATATTTTCCCCACCCTTCTCCTCCCCTCAAGATGGCGTCCACAACTGTCGCCTAACATTCAGGTGTCTATTTAGTGGTAGGTAAACACATTTAAAAAATGTAAATAAAATACATACCATCTCCACCTGCATTTTGATTGGGAACCAAAGGTACTACAACTACTACTACTACTACTACTACTACTGAGGAAAGAGTGACTGTGTAGGTGAGTGGAGGCTTGGCAGTGAAAAGTGATGCTGTACAAGAGATGTTCATACCAGAATAGTAAGCAAGTAATGATTATCATTAAGTTGAGACAGCAATAACAAGTAACCCTTGTTACTTGAGGACTTATAACAAGACACGACTCTAGTGAAGATTTATTCGTACAACGTTCACTCGACATTGTACTTTTACAAGTACTTGAAGCTAAATATAGTGAGAAATGTTCTACAAGTAAAGATGTAGGAATGTGTTACCTAGCAGGGGCAGCTTACCATCGTCTTCATCTTCCCGGTGAATGCAGAATTTGCGACATTTTTGCTAAGACAGCTCGACACATGACTACTGCCAAATATAGAGGAGAATTTCATATTGCCTCCAGTATGAAAGTCGCCTCTGAATTCAAGTGAAGTAGCCTACACTTTGCAGCACAAACGTTTCACTACACAAATAACTCGCACATACAAGTAGCTTATGACGACGTTTCGGTTCAACTTGGACTATTTACAAGTCGGGCTGAAACGTCGTGATAAGCTTCTCTATGTGAGGGTTATTCGTGTATTGTTCCGCTCACGGTATTGTCTATTTTTGTTCTTCGAAACGTTTCAGTTTGTACAAGAGACTTTTACCAGGAATCTTAATTATAAATACTGCCATCCACAGTAGAACTAAAAATGTCTTTAAAACCCATCAAATTATTCATCAAGTTAATACCAGAGCGGTGGCTCCTCTTGCTCCACGTACACAACTATTAACATTCAGCTGGCAATGATTTTCACCCAAGTTTGCAGAAACCAACGATATCGACGCCATCCAACCAGGACTGATCTTACAACACTAATTTTCTTACGAGGTTCCCCAAGTCTATTAATAAGCCTAATACCTCAGTATCTTCTGTATCTAAATTAACGAAGCGTATTATAGCCCTATAAAAGTTTGTTTAAAAAACAACAGACCGCGATACGTCTGGCAGTGACATGAGTGAATGTAAACAAACGTTCAAATCTGCAGGATTATAACTGATGCTGTCAAGATGATATGGTTTGTAGGTAAACAATCTCAGGTAGACAGTGCCGTCACCAACAGTCTGATGTATTCAACAGTCACCACAAGATGAAGCCCGCACCACCACACCATCAGAGGACAGGATACAGCCTGCACCACCACACCATCAGATGACAGGATACATCCTGCACCACCACACCATCAGAGGACAGGATACATCCTGCACCACCACACCATCAGATGACAGGATACATCCTGCACCACCACACCATCAGAGGACAGGATACATCCTGCACCACCACACCATCAGAGGACAGGATACATCCTGCACCACCACACCATCAGAGGACAGGATACATCCTGCACCACCACACCATCAGAGGACAGGATACATCCTGCACCACCACACATCAGAGGACAGGATACATCCTGCACCACCACACCATCAGAGACAGGATACATCCTGCACCACCACACCATCAGATGACAGGATACATCCTGCACCACCACACCATCAGAGGACAGGATACAGCCTGCACCACCACACCATCAGAGGACAGGATACATCCTGCACCACCACACCATCAGAGGACAGGATACATCCTGCACCACCACACCATCAGAGGACAGGATATAGCCTGCACCACCACACTATCAGAGGACAGGATACATCCTGCAGCACCACACATCAGAGGACAGGATACATCCTGCACCACCACACCATCAGAGGACAGGATACATCCTGCACCACCACACCATCAGAGGACAGGATACAGCCTGCACCACCACACCATCAGAGGACAGGATACATCCTGCACCACCACACTATCAGAGGACAGGATACAGCCTGCACCACCACACCATCAGAGGACAGGATACAGCCTGCACCACCACACTATCAGAGGACAGGATACAGCCTGCACCACCACACTATCAGAGGACAGGATACATCCTGCACCACCACACATCAGAGGACAGGATACACCTGCACCACCACACCATCAGAGGACAGGATACAGCCTGCACCACCACACCATCAGAGGACAGGATACAGCCCGCACCACCACACCATCAGAGGACAGGATACAGCCTGCACCACCACACCATCAGAGGACAGGATACAGCCCGCACCACCACACCATCAGAGGACAGGATACAGCCGCACCACCACACCATCAGAGACAGGATACATCCTGCACCACCACACCATCAGAGGACAGGATACACCTGCACCACCACACCATCAGAGGACAGGATACATCCTGCACCACCACACCATCAAGAAGGACCCAGGGATACATCCTGCACCACCACACCATCAGAGGACAGGATACATCCTGCACCACCACACCATCAGAGGACAGGATACAGCCGCACCACCACACCATCAGAGGACAGGATACAGCCCGCACACCACACTATCAGATGACAGGATACATCCTGCACCACCACACCATCAGAGGACAGGATACAGCCTGCACCACCACACCATCAGAGGACAGGATACAGCCTGCACCACCACACTATCAGAGGACAGGATACAGCCTGCACCACCACACCATCAGATGACAGGATACATCCTGCACCACCACACCATCAGAGGACAGGATACATCCTGCACCACCACACCATCAGATGACAGGATACATCCTGCACCACCACACCATCAGAGGACAGGATACATCCTGCACCACCACACCATCAGAGGACAGGATACATCCTGCACCACCACACCATCAGATGACAGGATACATCCTGCACCACCACACCATCAGAGGACAGGATACATCCTGCACCACCACACCATCAGAGGACAGGATACAGCCTGCACCACAACACCATCAGAGGACAGGATACATCCTGCACCACAACACCATCAGAGGACAGGATACATCCTGCACCACCACACCATCAGAGGACAGGATACAGCCTGCACCACCACACCATCAGAGGACAGGATACATCCTGCACCACCACATCAGAGGACAGGATACAGCCTGCACCACCACATCATCAGAGGACAGGATACAGCCTGCACCACCACATCAGACAGGATACATCCTGCACCACCACATCAGACAGGATACATCCTGCACCACCACATCAGACAGGATACATACTGCACCACATCAGAGGACAGGATACAGCCTGCACCACCACATCATCAGAGGACAGGATACAGCCTGCACCACCACATCATCAGACAGGATACATCCTGCACCACCACATCAGAGGACAGGATACATCCTGCACCACCACATCAGAGGACAGGATACATCCTGCACCACCACATCAAAGGACAGGATACATCCTGCACCACCACATCAGAGGACAGGATACATCCTGCACCACCACATCAGAGGACAGGATACAGCCTGCACCACCACATCATCAGAGGACAGGATACATCCTGCACCACCACATCAGAGAACAGGATACATCCTGCACCACCACATCAGACAGGATACATCCTGCACCACCACATCAGACAGGATACATCCTGCACCACCACATCATCAGAGGACAGGATACAGCCTGCACCACCACATCATCAGACAGGATACAGCCTGCACCACCACATCAGAGGACAGGATACATCCTGCACCACCACATCAGACAGGATACATACTGCACCACATCAGAGGACATGATACAGCCTGCACCACCACATCATCAGAGGACAGGATACAGCCTGCACCACCACATCATCAGACAGGATACATCCTGCACCACCACATCAGAGGACAGGATACATCCTGCACCACCACATCAGAGGACAGGATACATCCTGCACCACCACATCATCAGAGGACAGGATACATCCTGCACCACCACACCATCAGAGGACAGGATACATCCTGCACCACCACATCAGACAGGATACAGCCTGCACCACCACACCATCAGAGGACATGATACAGCCTGCACCACCACATCATCGGAGGACAGGATACAGCCTGCACCACCACATCATCGGAGGACAGGATACAGCCTGCACCACCACATCATCGGAGGACAGGATACAGCCTGCACCACCACATCATCGGAGGACAGGATACATCCTGCACCACCACATCAGAGGACAGGATACATCCTGCACCACCACATCAGAGGACAGGATACATCCTGCACCACCACATCATCAGAGGACAGGATACATTAATGTAATATCTCCCCAGTTATAAGTTAATGAACTGAACTGTACAAGTGACAACCATGTCATGCACTATCCACTACACTACATAATAACATAGTATACCTTGCATTATCCTCTATACTACATAATACCAACATAGTATACCTTGCATTATCCTCTATACTACATAATACCAACATAGTATACCTTGCATTATCCTCTACACTACATAATAGCTATATTGTATACTTTGCAATATTCTTTGTACTCTATATCAATATAACACTGCAATACTCTCTACACAAATACAACACAGTGCACTCTACACTATGGTATAGTGTAGAGGGCAATTTCTATAGAAATTGCCCCCCCCCCCACCTCCTGCTTCGCCTGGCTTGACTACAGTATACAAGCCACTTCTACGGCCCTATGCTGTACTTTCTACAAGATTGATGGACTGAACACATCGACTCCAGGTTGAGGGACTGATTACCTCAAACTCTTCTCCTTACACCTTTCTACTTTGTATTGGACTGATGAAGCCACTGTGTGGCGAAACGTTTCCTTAATAAAGATTCCCATATGTTGCATAAGTGTCTCAATCTTCAACTTGTCGGTTTTCAAAACCATTTATCACTTCTGGTAAGATGCTGAATAGTCTGGGACCCCGGATGTTGATACAGTGCTCCCTTATTGTGCCCACCGCACCCCTGCTCCTCCTGGGTTTATTTTACACTTCCTCCCATATCTCTCACTCCAGTAGGTTGTTATGGCAGAATCACAGCTCAGTTACAATACCCAATTAAGTTCAGTCATTCCCACATCATCTTACGTTAGCTGCAGCTAAAAGGTAGATGTGAGATTTGAGGGGAGTTACCAATAGATTCTGTGACTCGAGGACGCTCCGCCCAAACACAAGTGAGTATTCATTAGCATCACACTTAGTTAAATGTGATATGCTGAATTATACGCTCCTTTGGGGCAAAGTGTAATCTCACTCGTTACTCAACAGCCACTGTGGACACTGCTACCACGAAGGAGTTTCCAGGGAGCACCTGCTGGAAATTGTGCTCTTAAAAGATAAGTACCGCTTGTTATGTTTATTATCATGCAGATAAGTGTACTTATCTAACCAGTTCCTCCACATGTGTTTACTGAAGTGCCAGAGGTACTTATATGCAAGCCTAAGCCTGGCTACTACATCATCATTCAGACTTCACACTGAAAGTTACTCCATAAGCGAACATATCTACGTACATTCCAATGACACTGTTTCATTATTTAATTCTCTAATAATATTCCTAATGCTAGACAGGCACACCAAAGCTGTATTCTACATTTTCTTCAGAGTATTTTTTTTTTTTTTGGCTAATTTATCGGGCCTAGTTGGAAGGCGTTTTGAGTATCCATACTGTCATGAGCTACGACCTCAGGATGGCTGGGGTGCACAATAAGCTAGCCACTTCGGTGGTAAAATCTAACTTATCATGAAGGACCAATTCAATGTATAATGGCATCTCTAACCATTGTACATTAATTCCATTTTCCCTGATTTTTGAGTATCTATACTGACTTCTCCAATTGACATATTGTTATTGTTTTTACTTGAGTTAAGATATACCTTTACTTTCCGTCAGTTCCGAGTGTTTTTCTACTCCCGGGGCCCGGCCATGGGCCAGGCTCATCTGGTATTCACCTAGTCAAGCAGGCTGTTGTTGCTCGTGGCCCGCTGACCCACATATCCATCACAGCATGGTTGATTTGGTACCTGGTGAAGTTACTTGTCCAGTTTCCCCTTGAAGGCTTCTACACTTGTCTCAGCAGTGTTTCTGATATCTTCTAGTAAGATGTTGAATAGTCTGGGACCCCGGATGTTGAAAAGTGTTCCTTTATTGTGCCCGCCGCACCCCTGCTCCTCACTGGGTTTATTTTACACTTCCTCCCATATCTCTCACTCCAGTATGTTGTTATGGCAGTGTGAAGATTTGGGACCAGACCCTCGAGTACTTTCCAGGTATATATTATCATGTATCTCTCCTCCGCTCCAGTGAGTACATATTTAAGACTTTAAAGCGTAGCCAGTAATATGCTTTACTGGCTCTATGTTGGTCGTAAACGATCTCTATATTTGCTCAAGCTCTAACATTTCTCCAGCCCTGATGAGGCCGTCATCACTGAGCAATATTCCAAATGAGAGAGCACTAGCGATTGGCATTATTTCCCTTGTTTTGAAAGTTCTCATTATGACAGAATTACGGAGGCGTTGGAGAACGACCAAAACGCAGATGTGATTTACACAGATTTTGCAAAGGCGTTTGACAAATGCGATCATGGAGTGATAGCGCACAAAATAAGGGCCATAGGCATTACGGGGAAGGTAGGCAGATGGATTTTTGAGTTCCTAACACACAAAACACAAAAAGTAGTAGTGAACAGGGCAAGATCCAGCATCAGCGAGGTCAAAAGCTCAGTGCCCCAAGGCACTGTCCTGGCACCTCTGCTGTTTCTCATCCTCATAGCAGACATAGATAAAAACACCCAGCACACTTTTGTATCATTTGCAGATGACACTAAAATAAGCATGAAAGTCACTACGGTAGAGGACACTGAAAAATTACAGGAAGACATAAGCAGGGTCTTCCAGTGGGCAGTGGAGAACAACATGACGTTCAGTGGTGATAAGTTTCAGCTGCTTAGGTATGGAAAAATGAAGAACTCAAAAGGAACACTATATACAAAACGCAAGAGGGTCACCACATAGAACGAAAGGAACACGTAAAGGACTTGGGAATAATTATGTCTGCTGATCTGTCGTTTAAAGACCATAACAAGACAAAGATCACAACAGCCAGGAAGATGACGGGGTGGGTATTGAGAACTTTCAAAACAAGGAAATAATGCCGATGGTGACACTATTCAAATCGCTAGTGCTCCCCACTTAGAATACTGCTCAGTGCTGACGGCCCCGTTCAGGGCAGGAGAAATAGCAGAGCTGGAACAAATCCAGAGATCGTTTACGGCTCACATTGAGCCATTGAAACATCTAAATTATTGGGAACGCCTTCAAGTCTTGAACATGTACTCATTGGAGCGGAGGAGAGAGATACATGATAATATATACCTAGAAAGTACTTGAGGGCCTGGTCCCAAATCTGCACACTGCCATAACAACATACTGGAGTGAGAGATATGGGAGAAAGTGTAAAATAAACCCAGTGAGGAGCAGGGGTGCGGTGGGGACAATACGGGAGCACTGTATTAACATCCGGGGTCCCAGACTATTCAACATCTTACCAGAAGATATCCGAAACATCGCTGGAACCAGTGTAGAAGCCTTCAAGAGGAAACTGGACAAGTATCTTCATCGGGTGCCAGATCAACCAGGCTGTGATGGATATGTGGGGCAGCGGGCCTCCAGCAGCAACAGCCTGGTTGACCAGGCAAGCACCAGACGAGCCTGGCCCATGGCCGGGCTCAGAGTAGATACTCTCGAAACTCTCCTCCTGGCTGTCGTGACCTTGGTCTTACTGTGTTCTTTGAGAGGTCAGCTGACAATTATTCTCAAGTCTTTCACATGTTTCTTTTGTTCTGTAAGACGATCCTCTTTGAGTTTTGTATATAGTGTTCTTTTTGAGTTCTTCATTCTTGCCATACCTAAGCAGCTGGAACTTTTCACCAGTGAACATTTTGTTCTCCACTGCTCACTGGGAGTGAGGGAGGGCGAGAGAGAGGAGTGAGGGAGAGCTGGAGAGAGGAGGGAGGGTTGGAGAGAGGAGGGAACGGAGGGAGGGCTGGTGAGTGAGGGGAGGGAGGGCTGGTGAGTGAGGGCTGGTGAGGGGTGAGGGAGGGCTGGTGAGGGGAGTGAGGGAGGGCTGGTGAGGGGAGGGCTGGTGAAGGGAGGGATGGTTGTCAGTAGTGTCACTGATTACTTGTGTAGTATTGTTCTATCTAGGCTGGAATATTGCTGCACACTAACTGCACCTTTCAAGGCGGGTGAAATTGCTGACCTTGAAAATGTGCAGAGAACCTTCACGGCACGCATAAGTGCGATAAACCACCTCAACTACTGGAAACGCTTGAAGTTCCTAAACCTGTACTCTCTAGAATGCAGGCGGGAGAGATACATTATTATATACACATGGAAAATTCTCGAGGGCTTAGTACCAAACTTGCACACAAAAATCACTCCCTACGAAAGCAAAAGACTCGGCAGGCGATGTAACATTCCCCCAATGAAGAGCAGGGGTGCCACTAGCACGTTGAGGGACAACACAATAAGTGTGAGGGGCCCAAGATTGTTCAACTGCCTCCC
>WNWK01040115.1:0-17126 GCA_009830355.1 Cherax destructor | reverse complement strand
TGAATCCCTAATTATATTGAATTAATCAGAAGTACTGTTAGGAGTTTAAAATGCTGCCAGCCTTAAAAACTTAGAGCTGATTAAACTGATTTTCTCAATATAATAGGTTATATAAATAATGTACACATTTTATTAACTATTAATTAATAGTTGCATGTCTCATTGTAATAACATAATGATATGTTGAGAGGATATGCAAAGTGATGTGTTTATGTTTGAGGGAGGAGCTTAGAGAGACTGTTGTTTTCCCACAATGCTCTTCCTGAGAACAATGGCGGCTGGAGTGAGCTGGTGTTGTAGGTGCTTATTTTAACTCGGCTTCAGGGCTGAATGAGTGCCCAAAAGGTAATGGGGAGGGTTGTAGATCAATGTTACTATGACATTCAGTGATCTTCAGTGTATCAAGACACTGGAGGGTTAAGAAATGTTGAGGAAAAGAGAGTTGAAGGTAGCAGCTGAGCCATGTGCTTTGGGAAAGGCTGATTATATGTTTAGGAGTGGAGACCTGTACATTATATGTATATACTTCTTAATATAGCTCTATTTTTATAATGTTGGTTTAAATAACCTTTGAGAGGAATGTGAAAGGACCAATAAGTTTTCAGATGCAGCAGCTAACCTGAGTAAGTATCTTTAGCCTATAAATGTCCTCATTTTACTCTAAGACCTTGTAATTAAATACCCTATGCTAGTACATGTAGAACCTTGATGATAAATAGGGGAAAATAACATAACACTCACAACTTGCAAGAGTGTTTGTCTGACAAGTTTAATTTCATCAGAGTGAAGTTCTTGCCTCCTAACACCACTCCTCTCATCCAGCCCATGGACCAGCAGGTCATTTCCAACTTCAAGAAACTGTACACCAAAGCAGTGTTTGAAAAGTGCTTTGAAGTGACCTGGGACACTGAGTTGACCCTAAGAGAGTTCTGGAAAGATCACTTCAATATCGTGCATTGCATACACCTTATAGGTAAGGCTTGGGAGGGAGTGACTTCCAGGACTTTGAACTCTGCGAGACCATTGTGGCCAGGTTGTGTCCAACAGAGGGATTTTGAAGGATTTGAGGCTGACACTGACGACCCTGTGACTGTTGTGGAAGATATTGTGGCATTGGAACAGCCTGGGGTTGGAGGCGAGTGGTGAGGATGGGGAAGAGTTGGTGGAGGAGCACAGGGTAGAGCTAACAACTGAAGCATATAAAGAGAGGAGCTTACGACGACGTTTGGCCCTCTTTTTATATGTGCGGGTTTGTGTGCATTGTTCCAGTCACGGTATTGTGCCTTTTTGTTATTTAACAACTGAAGAGCTGCAAGAGCTTCATCTGGAACAGCAACAGACCACAGCTGAGGTTATTGCTTCAATATGTATTTTTATTTCTTCAGGAAGCTTGTTATTGATGAGTCTTTGATTCTGTTCAAAGGTAGACTGTCATTCAAGCAGTATATACCAAGCAAGAGGAAACGCTTTAGTATAAAGTTGTTTGTGCTTTGTGATTGCTACAGTGGTCTTGTATTGGATATTATTGTGTACACTGGAAGTAATACATTGCAAGATACCAGGAAGGTACTGGGTATCTCTGGTGATGTGGTTAGAACAATGATGAAACCATATCTTGGTTAGGGGCATATATTATATACTGATAAGTGGTACACAAGCCCCTCCCTCAGTGATTTTTTTGCGAGTGAACATGACAGATGTGTGTGGAACAGTGCGTGGAAATCGTAAGCATATGCCTTGGTTCAATACAGGCATTCGTAGAGGTGAGGTGCAGGCGTTTGCTGCCAATGATATCATGGCATTTCGGTGGCATGACAAACGAGATGTCACACTGTTGTCATCAGTTCACCCTAATGAAATGGCAGACAGTGGCAGGCAGAATAGAGAGACCAATGAACCCATTCTAAAACCTGCAGCTGTGATGGACTACACCCTCAATATGCGTTCAGTGGACAAATGTGATATGCAGATTGGGTTTGCTGATTGTATTCACAAGAGTTATAAGTGGCACATAAAACTCTTTATTCACATTCTGGACATTTCCATGCTCAATGCTTATAATATGTATAAGATGAGGTCCAGAAACAAACCACCATATGGCAAATTTTGTTTGTCTGTGATCAGACAAATAATCACCAAGTACTAAGGAACAACACCTGCAATAGAAAAACCGCCCACGAAATTACCAACAACTACCCTCTCGTCTGAGGCCTGGAGATCACTTCCTAATGAAACTGCCTGCTACTGCTTGCAAGAAAAAGGCTCAGAAGAGGTGTTATGTCTGTGCACATACAAAAAGACGCCCACAGCAAAGCAAAGACACTCGTTTCATGTGTGAAGAATGTGAAACAGCACTGTGCATGACACCATGTTTCAAAGACTTCCACAGGCTGCAGAACTTCTAGGAACATGTGCAGTGACTCTATATGTGTATATATATGATTGAACAATAGTAATAAACAATATTTTACATTGTAAGTGTTTGTAAATATGTTTTATAAACAAAATAATGAGAACAAACTTCATGTGGTTATTGTGTAATATTCAACAAGTGAATATTTGAAAAACAGCACTTATATTGGTCTCACAGGCCATAAAAGTTATTTGAAAAAAAAATTAAAAACGATAAGAAAACAACTAAAAAAAAAAATAAAAGTTTACCGGCCGACCGGCAGTCAGTGATGTTGCCATAAGCGGTTCAATTTCTGTCAACTTGAAGCCTCCACATCTCTGTAAGTATTGATTGAAATTTTTATCCTATAACATGTAGAAAAATGCTCTCTTCATTTAAAAAATAAAATAAATAAAATAAAAATATTCGGAGCGCTACGCGAGTGAACGTAGATCTACATTTGGACAGTTTAAGAGTTAAGCGATTGATAGAAAAAGAATGAAATGAAATCAACTCCTGACAGCATACGACACTGTGCCAGACATCTCTTCTCCATCTCCAAGGTAAATGCTGTATTACTTGATAATTTATTATGTACATGTACAGTGGTACCTCTACTTACGAGCAGCTCCCAACTCGAACAATTATGTAAGTGTATTTTTGTAGGTGCTTTTGTAAGTGTATTTTTGGGGGTCTGAAATGGATTAACTTAATTTTCATTATTTCTTATGGGAAAAAATTCCTTCGGTATCGGCACTTGAATAGCCATCTGGAATGAATTTTCCTTGTAAGTAGAGGTACCACTGTATTATTATTGTTGTTTTCCATATGAAATTATGTACGTAGTGATCTAATGGATTTTGCCTTACAAACACTCCGTTTTCTGTTATAATAAAAGCATGGAAAGGTATGTAGTCAAGCAGGAATGGCCACTGTTGTGGCCCTATACACCCCAACAACCCCAATGGCCGCTGTGTCGTCACCGCACAATACCACTCCTCACATATGTAATGACATACAGTAGAACGTCATTTAGCACGATAGTTACGTTCCTGAAAAAGTCGAGTTAGATAATTTCGTGTTAAATAATTAAAAGAACTAATGGGAAAAATAGGGTTACGTTCCTGAGAGTCCCCAAAAAGCCAAACAAGTTTTTTTTAGACCAACAGATCTTACAAAAATAAAAGTGAATATGTAATTGTAGTTCATTATCGTGATGTATTATGTTGTTTTTACTGCTTAAGACTACAAATGTGATAGAAATAATAGTATTTACCTTAAATTGTGGGTTCTGGTGTTTGTGGATGATTGTGAAGAGTGGAGAGTTATGCTGTGGCGCTACTGGGCTGAGGTGGATAGTAGAAGTTCTTGAACTGAAGTCGATGGTTGAACTGAGTGTCTAACTTTAAGTCAGTCAAGCCATTCAGTAAGTCAGTCAAGCCATTCAGTAAGTAGTCAAGCAATTCAATAGTCAGTCAAGCCATTCAGTAAGTCAGTCAAGCCATTCAGTAAGTCCAGTCAAGGCGTCATTCAGTAAGTCAGTCAAGCATTCAGTAAGTCAGTCAAGTCATTCAGTAAGTCAGTCAAGTCATTCAGTAAGTCAGTCAAGTCATTCAAATAAGTCAGTCAAGTCATTCAATAAGTCAGTCAAGTCATTCAATAAGTCAGTCAAGTCATTCAATAAGTCAGTCAAGTCATTCAATAAGTCAGTCAAGTTATTCAATAAGTCAGTCAAGTCATTCAATAAGTCAGTCAAGTCATTCAGTAAGTCAGTCAAGTCATTCAGTAAGTCAGTCAAGTCATTCAGTAAGTCAGTCAAGTCATTCAGTAAGTCAGTCAAGTCATTCAGTAAGTCAGTCAAGTCATTCAGTAAGTCAGTCAAGTCATTCAGTAAGTCAGTCAAGTCATTCAGTAAGTCAGTCAAGTCATTCAGTAAGTCAAGTCATTCAGTAAGTCAAGTCATTCAGTAAGTCAAGTCATTCAGTCAGTCAGTCAAGTCATTCAGTCAGTCAGTCAAGTCATTCAGTCAGTCAGTCAAGTCATTCAGTCAGTCAGACAAGTCATTCAGTCAGTCAAGTTAGTCAGTCAGTCAGTCAGTCAAGTCAGTCAGTCACACAAACTTATGTTTACATCTTTTTATGTGTACAAAGTAACACCATTACGGCCACGGGTTATGTCTTGTCTAATATCTTTGTTTTCTTCGTTAATTCAAGATCAAAACACAATTCACTCTTATTTTATTCTTCACAAACACAGCTGGCTTGTAGCCAGGACTTCTTGACGCGTATGAAATACGTACGAATGCTGGGATGGTGGGGTCCGTGGTGGGTGGGTAAGGCGGGTGGTGTCTGCTGAACCACAACAACAGTAGTAGTAACAAGACTGCTTGTGAGAATGGTTATTTGTTTTTCCTTCCCACAAACTGTAAGTAAGTTTATTCAGGTATACACAGATACAGTTATGAAGATTATCATACATAGCAGCATATGTGTAGAGAACCTAGGATAACCCAAAAAAGTCAGAGTGACAGTATTTCCATTGACTGACTTGGGTTTTCCTAGGTTCTCTACACATATGCTGCTATGTATGATAATGTATGTAACTGTACTCACCTAATTGTGGTTGCAGGGGTCGAGACTCAGCTCCTGGCCCCGTGTATCTGAATAAACTTAGTTTGCAGGAAGGAAAAACAACAAATTCCCTTTTCCTCAAAGCATGAGGATTCTTAGGCAGTAAATAACCATGCGCTCAAAATTTTTCCCCTCCTGCCGAACCGTGTAATATCATCTTTACGTCGTGTAAGATGATAATGTGTCGCAAATCTTAAATCGTGCAATACCAGTAACGTGCAACATAATCTCGTGCTAAATGACGTTCTACTGTATTTCATTCATTCTAATTTATATATCATGTTTCTATGTTATTAATATTGTTTATTATGTCATATTAGATGAATTGTGATAGTTAAATAAGCCATAGAGTTGATATTAGGGAAATACTTGAAGTATTTTGTCGTTCGTGCCTGAATTTCTGGAATGGATTAATTGCATTCCAATTACAGTGGACCCTCACTATTCGAACACTCCAAAACTCACCCTCATTCCAGAATGCTGTTCAAGTGCTGTTACCAAACGAATTTATTCCCTTAAGGAATGATGTAATTAGATTAGTCCATTTCAGACCCCCAAAAATATACTTATAAAAACACTTACAATAATAAACTTATATAAAAGGGTGAGTTTTGGAGTGTTCGAATAGCGAGGGCCCACTATAATTTAAATGAGGAAAATTGACTCTACAAACAAGCAAATCGAGATGCGAACAAGGTCACAGAACGAATTAAACTTGTGAGTGGCACCCCTGCTTTTCATTGGGGGAATGTTGCATCTCCTGTCAAGTCTTTTGCTTTCATATAAAGTGATTTTCGTGTGCAAGTTTGGTACTAATCCCTCTAGGATTTTCTAAGTACATATATTATCATGTTTCTCTCTTGCCTGCATTCCAGGAAATACAAATCAAGGGACTTCAACCATTCCCAGTAATTTGGGTGCCTTATCATACTTATGCATGCCGTGAAAGTTCTTTGTACACTCTCTAGGTCAGCAATTTTGCCTGCCTTGAAGGGGGCAGTTAGTGTACAACAGTATTCCAGATTAGAGAGGACAAGCGATTTGAAGAGAATCTTCATGGGCTTGGCATCCCTAGTTTTGAAGGTTCTCATTACCCATCCTATCATTTTCCTAGCAGATGCAGTAGATACATTGTTGTGGTCTTTGAAGGTAAGATCCTGCAACATTATCACTCCCAGATCCTTCACATTACTTTTTGCTCTATTGTATGGTTAGAATTTGTTGTATACCCTTACACAGTTTTAATTTCCTCAAGTTTTCTTCCTGCGATTCTTGTCTCTTGTAAGAGTCCTTAAGATTATGTTTGATATTTGTTATTTCTCTGACCAGTACCTCACTTTGTATTTCAGATATATTGGCCTCTCTCAGCAGCTCTGTGACTCTTCACCTTCGTTTGTATAGGGAGCGTCCTCTCTTTCTAATTTACATCTTCTCTTTCTTTTTCTTAATGGAATGTGCCTTGAGTTGATCTCAAGAACCACAGAGTTTACTTTTTCTAGGCAAAGGTTGGTATCCATGTTGTTTAAGATGTTTTCCCAGCTTGTTTCATTTAGGACATGGTTGACTTGTTCCCATTGTATGGGTGCCATGTGCATACATGTCTGTACCTCTATTATGTTGTGATTTGAGTGTATTGTCTTTGATATGGTTATATTACGTATCAAATCATCCTTGTTAGTAAAGATGAGGTCCAACACATTTTCTAGTCTTGTAGGCACTAATATTTGCTGGTTTAAGGCGAATTTGGTGCAGAGATTTAACCCTTTGCCTGTCGAGACCTCTGATCCTGAAGTCCCACAGTGTCGAAAAATATTTAAAAAAAAAAAAAAAAATTCTTACCAAAATCTTAAGAATATTTTTGTGAGTGTTTTATTTTTTTTTTTATGATCACTACTTACTGAGATATAGAGGCGTGAATTTGACAGAAAGTGAACCGCTTACGGCAACTTCAGCGACTGCCCCTCACTCGGTAATATTATTTTTACTTTTATTCTACTTACATTGAGAGACAACACAATAAGTGTCAGGGGCCCAAGACTGTTCAACTGCCTTCCAGCATATATAAAGGGAATTACCAATAGACACCTGGCTGTCTTCAAAAAGGCACTGGACAGGCTAGGTACCTTGACTGGCAGCTAAGTACCTTGACTGCCAGCTAGGTACCCTGACTGATAGCTAGGTACATTGACTAGTAGCTAGGTACCTAGGCTGATAGCTAGGTACCTTGACTGGTAGCTAGGTACCTTGACTGGTAGATAGGTACCTCGACTGTTACTAGGTACCTGACTGGTAGCTGGGTACCTTGACTGGTAGCTAGGTACCTTGACTGGCAGCTAGGTACCTTGACTGGCAGCTAGGTACCTTGACTGATAGCTAGGTACATTGACTAGTAGCTAGGTACCTTGGCTGATAGCTAGGTACCTTGACTGGTAGCTAGGTACCTTGACTGGCAGATCGGTACCTCGACTGTTACTAGGTACCTGACTGGTAGCTGGGTACCTTGACTGGTAGCTAGGTACCTTGACTGGCAGCTAGGTACCTTGACTGGTAGCTAGGTACCTTGACTGGTAGATAGGTACCTTAACTGGTAACTAGGTACCTTGACTGGTAGCTAGGCACCTTGACTGACAGATAGGTACCTTGACTGGTAGCTAGGTACCTTGACTGGCAGATAGGTACCTTAACTGGTAACTAGGTACCTTGACTAGTAGCTAGGTACCCTGACTGACAGATAGGTACCTTGACTGGTAGCTAGGTACCTTGATTGCTAGCTTGGTACCTTGACTGGTAGCTAGGTAACTTGACTGGCAGCTATGTACCTTGACTGGCAGCTAGGAACCTTGACTGGTAACTAGGTACCTTGAATGATAGCTGGGTACCTTGACTGGTAACTAGGTACCTTGACTGATAGCTAGGTACCTTGACTGATAGCTAGGTACCTTGACTGGCAGATAGGAACCTTGACTGTTACTAGGTACCTTGACTGGTAGCTGGGTACCTTAACTGGTAGTTAGTTACCTTGACTGGTAGCAAGTTACCTTGACTGATAGCTAGGTACCTTGACTGCTAGCTAGGTTCTTTGACTGGTAGCAAGGTACCTTCACTGGTAACTAGGTACCTTGACTGGTAGCTAGTTACCTTGACTGATAGCTAGGTACCTTGACTGGCAGCTAGGTACCTTGACTGGTAACTAGGTACCTTGACTGGAAGCTAGGTACCTTGACTAGTTGCTAGTTACCTTGACTGGTAGCTAGGTACCTTGAATGGTAGCTAGGTATCTTGACTAGCAGCTAGGAACCTTGACTGATAGCTAGGTACCTTGACTGGTAGCTATGTACCTTGACTGCCAGCTAGGTACCCTGACTGGTAGCTAGGTACCTTGACTGGCAGCTAGGTACCATGGCTGGTAGCTAGGTATCTTGTCTGGCAGCTAGGTACCCTGACTGGTAGCTAGGTACCTTGACTTGCAGCTAGGTACCCTGACTGGTAGCTAGTTACCTTGACTGGCAGCTAGTTACCTTGACTGGAAGCTAGGTACCTTGACTGATAGCTAGGTACCTTGACAAATAGCTAGGTACCTTGACTGGCAGCTAGGTACCTTGACTGGTAACTATTTACCTTGACTGGTAGCTAGTTACCTTGACTGGCAGCTAGGTACCTTGACTTGACTGGTAACTAGGTACCTTGACTGGTAACTAGTTACCTTGACTGCCAGCTAGGTACCTTGACTGATAGCTTGGTACCTTGACTGGCAGCTAGGCACCTTGACTGATATCTAGGTCTTTGACTGGTAACTAGTTACCTTGACTGGTAACTAGTTACCTTCACTGGTAGCTAGTTACCTTGACTGGCAGCTAGGTACCTTGACTAATAGCTAGGTACCTTGACTGGCAGCTAGGTACCTTCACTGGTAACTAGGTACCTTGACTGGTAGCTAGGTACCTTGACTGGCAGCTAGGTACCTTCATGAAGGTCAATCAACTTAATATTAACACTACTGACCTTTGTATACAGGTCATCTCTGCTGTCACTTCCTCTCAACAACTTATAATAACAACAATAATAATCATGGTGCCAGTGTTGTTGTCAGAGGTTTTGAGGGCGACCAAAGTTTAAGACTTATTGAGCCTTGCTTTCTTAATTTAAAAGTAAGTAATAATGCACAAAGCTGGAAAGAAACTGACAAATAAAGACAAGTTCAGTCTATAATATATTACAGAACAAAAGTTCCCTATTAGGAAAGCTGGATCAAACGCCTCAACCCCAGGGAAGGCAGAAACACACATTCAACTGAGCCAACAGTCGGCTTCTTCTTGTTTTAAAAACCCTGGAACTGTATTTACAATAAGGAAAAAAAATATGGAGTGTCTGGAGGGTGAGGGTTCACAATCAAGGCTCAGGAGAGGAAAGAAAGAGACTGAGAGCTCACTATCAAGGCTCAGGGCAGGAAAGAGAGAGAGACTGAGGGTTCACTATCAAGGGTCAGGGCAGGAAAGAGAGAGAGACTGAGGGTTCACTATCATGGGTCAGGGCAGGAAAGAGAGACTGAGGGTTCACTATCAAGGGTCAGGGCAGGAAAGAGAGAGAGACTGAGGGTTCACTATCAAGGGTCAGGGCAGGAGAGAGAGACTGAGGGTTCACTATCAAGGGTCAGGGCAGGAAGGAGAGACTGAGGGTTCACTATCAAGGGTCAGGGCAGGAAAGAAAGAGAGACTGAGGGTTCACTATCAAGGGTCAGGGCAGGAAAGAGAGAGTGACTGAGGGTTCACTATCAAGGGTCAGGGCAGGAAAGAGAGAGAGACTGAGGGTTCACTATCAAGGCTCAGGGCAGGAAAGAGAGAGAGACTGGGGGTTCACTATCAAGGGTCAGGGCAGGAAAGAGAGACTGAGGGTTCACCATCAAGGCTCAGGGCAGGAAAGAGAGAGTGACTGAGGGGTCACCATCAAGGCTCAGGGCAGGAAAGAGATTAGATTTTAGATTTTGCTACCGAAGTGGCTAGTTTATTGTGCACCCCATATCCATCCTGTGGACGGTAGCGCAAGAGCATATGGATACACAAAAGGCCTAGGCACTAGGCCCCAAAGGGGTTAACAATTGTACATTTGGGTTTATATCTACATTTCAATTATCTGTTACAAGCAAATTTAGGAAATTTGCTTAGTACAATTGGTATCTTATTTATAATAATAATAATAATAATAAAAATAGTTTATGTGGACATGATACAAAGAATTACATTTGGTTATTAATGGGTATTAATGTAAATCTTAATACTACTGATTGCGAAAAGGATTTAGGAGTTCTGGTTAGCAGTAATCTAAAACCAAGACAGCAGTGCATAAGTGTTCGCAATAAAGCAAACAGAATCCTTGGCTTCATATCAAGAAGCATAAATAATAGGAGTCCTCAGGTTGTTCTTCAACTCTATATATCCTTGGTTAGGCCTCATCTAGATTATGCTGCACAGTTTTGGTCACCGTATTACAGAATGGATATAAATGCTCTGGAAAACGTACAAAGGAGGATGACTAAGTTGATTCCATGTATCAGAAATCTTCCCTATGAGGATAGACTGAGGGCCCTGAATCTGCACTCTCTAGAAAGGCGTAGAATTAGGGGGATATGATTGAGGTATATAAATGGAAAACAGGAATAAATAAAGGGGATGTAAATAGCGTGCTAAAAATATCTTGTATTGACAGGACTCGAAGCAATGGCTTTAAGTTGGATAAATTCAGATTCAGAAGGGATGTAGGAAAGCATTGGTTTGGTAATAGAGTTGTCGATGAGTGGAACAAACTCCCGAGTACAGTTATAGAGGCTAAAACGTTGTGTAGTTTTAAAAATAGGCTAGATAAATATATGAGTGGGTGCGGGTGGGTGTGAGTTGTACCTGACTAGTTTGTGCTACTAGGTCAGATGCCGTGCTCCTTCCTTAAGTGGATGTAACCTGACCTGGCTGGGTCGGGGCATTGGCTTAAGCCGGTGGGAGACTTGGACCTGCCTCGCATGGGCCAGTAGGCTTGCTTCAGTGTTCCTTCTTTCTTATGTTTTCTTCTTCTTATAGTGTTCAAGACAGTGACCATATGCCTGATCACATAATTTGCATTTAGTTTGATCATCATCTGTGTCTCCCAAACTGCCAGAAGTACCTGTAGCCAAGCCTAAGCCTGGCCACTACAACATCAGTCAGTCTGTTCACATTGCAAGTTGCTCCACAAACATGTCCATCTGTGCTCGCATTATCATGAGCACAGATAGGCACGTTCATGGAAATTAGATTTGGATTTATATCTACAGTTCACTTATCTGTTACAAGCAAATTTAGGAAATTTGCTTAGTATAACTGGTATCCTACCTTCACTAATAAGATATCTTGACATGTCACATAGGTTATTATACTGTCTATCTCTATATTCCTCAATAAGTGGACAATTCAGCACATAGTGTTCAAGACAGTGATCATATGCCTGATCACATAATTTGCATTTAGTTTGATCATCATCTGTGTGTCTCCCAAACTGCCAGAAGTACTTGTAGCCAAGCCTAAGCCTGGCCACTACAACATCAGTCAGTCTGTTCACATTGCAAGTTGCTCCATAAACATACTTATCTACGTTCATGTTATCATAGTGGGTTATAAATCTACTCAGGCTTCTAACTGCATTCCTATAGCAATCATTTTCATTATTTATTTCTCTCCTAATATTATTCCTAATGCTAGACACAGATATACCAAAGTTATATTCTACATTCTCCTTCTGGGTGCTCTTCTTGGCTAACATATCAACTTTACCATAAAGGAGTAATCCAATGTGTGATGGAATCCATACCAATTGTACATTAATTCCTCTGTCCCGGATTTTTGAGTATCTATACCTGGCAGGAAAGAGAGAGACTTGGGGTTCACTGTCAAGGGTCAGGGCAGGAATGAGAGAGACTGGGGGTTCACTATCAAGGGTCAGGGCAGGAAAGAGAGAGAGACTGAGGGTTCACCATCAAGGTTCAGTTGACGTGTATTGGACGCATAGCATGATTTGTTTGCTCTTGAACATTGGCAAAAATCTAACATTTCCGCTACTTTGAGCTCAATTTCAAGGTCATTTTCATCAAGAAACTAATCAAGATCATCTCTAAGTCTGTTACATGTTTTCCATTCTATCAAATGAGACCACAAAAAAGAGAATACAACCATAAATACTGTACGAAAATACACCTCAAAGTCGGCGTTTTAATCCAAAAACACGGTCGGATTTTTTTTTCTCATTATGCACTGCGTGCTGCAGGATTTTTTTATTCAGTGCACACTGACCACACAGACCCATTCTCTCATATGTGGGCCTACCAGCTTTCTCTCGCTTGATTTGAAGCCGCTAGAATTTTTGAATATATATACGTCCAAAACACTGGCTCGTAAGACATATACATATGACCGAAACAGTCAAATGGTTAATCCAGCGGAGAAGCCATTCTCCAACATCAATTCTGGCAAGTTCACTAATGATTACATGTCGGTTGGCTACATCAAAAGCAGATTTAAGGTCAAGGAAGGTAGTGTATGAGCTGTCAGTGTGCAGAGTGAGAAAGGTGGCTATGCAATGATGCACACTCCTTCCATGCATGACACCATGCAACAGGAGAGACAAAAATTGCTTAATTCTGTGCATGAGACGATTAAGAATCATTCTTTCGAATGTTTTACACAAGCAGCAAGTAAGAGATATTGGGCGAAAAGAGTTTTGTTGATTGGGCTTTGGAAAGGGAATAATGAGGTTGTTGGTCCAAGATTTACCTGGAGTTTACCTGGAGAGAGTTTCAGGGGTCAACACCCCGCAGCACGGTCTGTGACCAGGCCTCATGGTGGATCAGAGCCTGATCAACCAGGTGCTGGCCGCACCTTAAGGTACTGGCTTTAGGTGCCTGTCCAGTGCCTGCTTGAAGACAGCCAGGGGTCTATTGGTAATCCCCCTTACGTATGCTGGGAGGCAGTTGAACAGTCTTGGGCCCCTGACACTTATTGTGTTGTCTCTCAAAGCTTTTCATTCGGAGGATGTTGCATCGTCTGCCGAGTCTTTTGCTTTCGTAGGGAGTGACTCTCATGTGCAAGTTTGGTACTAATCCCTCTAGGATTTTCCAAGTGTATGTAATAATGTATATTTCCAGCCTGCATTCTAGGGAGTACAGGTTTAGGAACTTCAAGCGTTCCCAGTAATTGAGGTGGTTTATCGCAGTTATGCGTGCTGTGAAGGTTCTCTGCACATTTTCTAGGTCAGCAATTTCACCTGCCTTGAAAGGTGCAGTTAGTGTGCAGCAATATTCCAGCCTAGATAGAACAAGCGACCTGAAAAGTGTCATCATGGGCTTGGCATTCCTGGTTTTGAAGGTTCTTATTATCCATCCTGTCATTTTTCTAGCAGATGTGATTGGTCCGTGAAGGTGAGATCCTCTGACATGATCACTCCTAGGTCTTTGACATTAGTTTTTCACTCTATTGTGTGGTTGGAATTTGTTTTATACTCCGATGAAATTTTAATTTCCTCGCATTTTCCATATCAGAGTAATTGAAATTTCTCATCAATGAACTTCATATCGTTTTCTGCAGCCCATTTAAAGATTTGGTTGATGTCTGCTTGGAGTCTTGCAGTGTCTTCAATGGTGGACACTGTCATGCAGATTCGGGTGTCATCTGCAAAGGAAGACATAGCACTGTGGTTTATATCCCTGTCTATGTCCGATATGAGGATGAGGAACAAGATGGGAGCAAGTACTGTGCCCTTGTGGAACAGAGCTTTTCACTGTAGCTGCCTCAGACTTTACTCTGTTGACTACTACTCTATTTGTTAGGAAATTATAGATCCATCTGTCAACTTTTCCTGTTATTTCTTTATCACACATTTTGTGTGCTATTACACCAATGGTCACACTTGTCAAAGGCATTTGCAAAGTCTGTGTATATAACATCTGCATTCTGTTTGTCTTGTAGAGCATCCAGGACCTTGTCGTAGTAGTTGAGTAGTTGTGACAGACAGGAGCGACCTGCTCTAAACCCATGCTGCCCTGGGTTGTGTAATTGATGGGTATCTAGATGAGTGGCGATCTTGCTTCTTAGAACCCTTTCAAAGATTTTTATGATATGGGATGTTAGCGCTATTGGTCAGTAGTTCTTTGCCAATGCTTTACTGCCCCTTTGTGGAGTGGGGCTATATCTGTTGTTTTTAGCAACTGCGGGATGATCCCAGTCTCCATGCTCCCTCTCAATAGGATGTTAAAAGCAGTTCTTGATGAACACGGAGTTCCATGAGTCTGGGCCTGGGGCGGAGTGCATGGGCATGTCATTTATCGCCTCTTTGAAGTCATTTGGCGTCAGGATAATGTCAGATAGGTTTGCGTCTATCAAGTTCTGTGACACTCTCATAAAAAATTAATTTAGGTCTTCGACTTTCAGTCTGGTTAGTGAGACTTTAGTAGCTCACTCATTTCCTTGCTGTCATCTGTGTAGGAGCCATCCCGTTTAAGTAGGGGCCCAATAGTGGATGTTGTTCTCGACTTTGATTTGGCATAAGAAATTAAATATTTTGGGTTTCTTTCAATTTCATTTATGGCTTTTAGTTCTCCCCACGTTTCTTGATTCCCGTAAGATTCCTTTAGTTTTAGTTCGATGTTTGCTATTTCTCTGACCAGTGTCTCCCTACGTATTTCAGACATATTGGCCTCTTGTAGCCACTCTGTTATTCTTTGCCTTCGCTTGAATAGGGAGCACCTTTCTCTTTCTTGTTTACATCTTCTCCTCCTTTTCCTGAAGGAAATTTGTCTTGAGCAAACCTCAAGTGCCACAGAGTTAATTTGTTCTAGACATAGGTTAGGATCTGAGATGCTTAGGCTATCTTCCCGGTTTATATCTTTTAGGACTTGGTTTACTTGGTCCCACCTTATGTTTTTGTTATTGAAGTCGAATTTGTCAAGGATTCATCGCGACTGATCACATTTTATCGGTCTGGGACCCCCCTCCCCCGCATACATGTATGGACCTCTGTAATATTGTGATCTGAGTATATTGTTTTTGATATGATGAAATTTCGTATCAGATCATCATTGTTAGTGAAGATTGTGGGATGTAGGTGACGTGACATAGCGAGTCAAAGTTGGCGGGCCGGCGGCACCCACGCGCCGCCTGTAGGTGAGGCAGAGAAACTAACTCAAGTGTAAACAAACGGAGTGCGGGGCCGACGAACACGTATTACCTTCCTAATATGTAAATCAGTATTACGTGTATGTAGGGAAAGGCACTGCACACCCACTATAGATTTCCGTCCGTACAGTGAACATTAATGATATATTAGGACTAGGAGGTACAATGTGAGCTTACCTAGTCAGGTGTGCATCCTAATTTGTGTACTTTGTTTCTTTGCAGCTAGGAGCATTCGCTATGTTGTATCTTAATAAAGGATTATCAGCACACACCCGAATGTCTCTTTGACAGCGTATTCTCCAATCTTATAGGCTCTATTATTTGCTGGTTTAAGGTTAATTTGGTGCAGAGATTTAAGAGCTTGTGTGTGTGCGAGTTTTCATCTGAGCTGCCTCCTGGTGTTATCTCTGCTACCACATTGTTTGCAATATTCCTCCATTTTAGGTGCCTTAGGTTGAAGTCTCCCAGGAGCAAGATGTTGGGGGCAGGAGCTGGAAGATTTTCCAAACAGTGGTCAATTTTCAGAAGCTGTTTCTGGAATTGTTGGGACGTTGCATCCGGAGGCTTGTATACAACCACGATGACCAGGGAGCTCCCTAGTTACATACCTCATGTAATATAATTCAAGTAAAGGATTACCTGGTACTCGACACAGCAATCTGAGTATGTTGTAAGTAATACCATTCTCACCAGGTGACGTGGAGTTGCCCTTAGTTAGTGCTGCATCAAGTTCAAAGTTAGTGAAAGGAATGTTACAGTCATCTTCCTTGCTGAGCATAAAACAAATCAGCCTCTCCTTGCATCATATTTGTCCATTAATTTCGCCTGTGTGATACTGGGAAGATTGTCATAGCTAGATGTGGCAGCCCAAGCACTGACTAGCTCATTCGCCCTATGTAAGGGATGAGGGTGTGCGATCTGACCAGTTCTATTACCCTTATTTCTGTTTATGTTCCTCCATGCCCGGCTAAGTGGGGTGTGAGCATTGAGACCATTGACAAATTGTTCCCAGTCATTTTGCCGCAGCTCTGTCATACGCTCTCTGGCAGCAGCAGCAACAGCAGTTTGAAAGAGCCTCAGAGAGAGATACATGATAATATACACTTGGAAGGTCCTGGAGGGATTGATACCAAACCTGCACATGAAAATCACTCACTATGAAAGCAAAAGACTCGGCAGGAGATGCAACATTTCCCCAATGAAAAGCAGAGGCGCCACGAGTACATTTAGAGACAACACAGTAAGTGTCCGGGGCTCAAGAATGTTCAACTGACTCCCAGCATACATAAGGGGGATTACCAATAGACCCCTGGATGTCTTCAACAAGGTGCTTTAGAGGCACCTAAAGTCAGTACCTGACCAACCTGGCTATGGTTGGTACATCTGTTTGCATGTGGTCAGCAGTAACAGCCTAGTCAATCAGGCCCTGATACACCATTGAGGCCTGGTCTCAGACCAGGCAAGGGGCATTGACCCTCGAAACCCTCTTCAGGTATACTCCAGGTGTAAGATGACAACTGTGTATTTATTTACTGCTAGGTGAACACTGACAGCAGGTGTAAGGTGACACCTAGGTACTTACTTTCTGCTAGGTGAACACTGACAGCAGGTGTAAGTTGACACCCAGGTACCTACTTACTGCTAGGTGAACACTGACAGCAGGTGTAAGTTGACACCCAGGTACCTACTTACTGCTAGGTGAACACTGACAGCAAGTGTAAGGTGACCACTAGGTACCTACTTACTGCTAGGTGAACACTTACAGCAGGCATATCATCTAAAGTGGACAAAAAGACACAGACCAGCCATTCTATGGGAAACAAAAGAGGGGAGCCTATAACCTCTCCAGTCTACCTGAGAGAATTCCAGGGGTCAACGCCCCGCGGCCCGGTCTGTGACCAGGCCTCCTGTTGG
>WNWK01040114.1:0-17126 GCA_009830355.1 Cherax destructor | reverse complement strand
GATCACGCATGCTCAGGAGGAGCCATGGATCAGCATGCTGGAGGAGCCATGGATCACGCATGCTGAGGAGCCATGGATCACGCATGCTGAGGGAGCATGGATCACGCATGCTAGGGCCATGGATCAGCATGCTGAGGGAGCCATGGATCACGCATGCTGAGGGAGCCATGGATCACGCATGCTCGAGGAGAGAGTCATGGATCACGCATGCTGAGGGAGCCATGGATCACGCATGCTGAGGGAGCCATGGATCATGCATGCTGAGGGAGCCATGGATCACGCATGCTTAGGAGGGAGCCATGGATCATGCATGCTGAGGGAGTCATGGATCACGCATGCTGAGGGAGCCATGGATCACGCATGCTGAGGGAGCCATGGATCACATGCTGAGGGAGCATGGATCATGCATGCTCAGGAGGGAGCCATGGATCATGCATGCTGAGGGAGTCATGGATCACGCATGCTAGAGGAGCCATGGATCACGCATGCTGAGGAGGGAGCCATGGATCACGCATGCTGAGGGAGCCATGGATCACGCATGCTGAGGAGCCATGGATCACGCATGCTGAGGGAGCCATGGATCACGCATGCTGAGGAGCATGGATCACGCATGCTGAGGAGCCATGGATCACGCATGCTCAGGAGGAGCCATGGATCACGCATGCTGAGGAGCCATGGATCACGCATGCTCAGGAGGAGCCATGGATCATGCATGCTGAGGACCATGGATCACGCATGCTGAGGAGCCATGGATCACACATGCTGAGGGAGCATGGATATGCATGATGAGGAGCAATGGATCACGCATGCTGAGAGAGCCATGGATCACGCATACTGAGGAGCCATGGATCACTGCATCAAGGAGAGCTACTCCATACTCAAGACCACGGACACTGGCATGGTCAGCGAGGATGGATCAGCATGCTCAGGAGGAGCCATGGATCAGCATGCTGAGGGAGCATGGATCACGCATGCTGAGGAGCCATGGATCACGCATGCTAGGGAGGAGCCATGATCACGCATGCGAGGACCATGGATCACGATGAGGGACCATGATCACATGCTGAGGGAGCCATGGATCAGCATGCTGGGGAGGAGAGGAGCCATGGATCAGCATGCTGAGGAGCATGGATCACGCATGCTGAGGAGCCATGGACAGTGCTGAGCATGGATCACGCATGCTGAGGAGCCATGATCATGCATGCGAGGACATGATCACGATGCAGGAGCCTGCAGATGCTGAGGGAGCCATGGATCAGCATGCTGAGGAGCATGGACAGCATGCTCAGGGGGACATGATCACGCATGCTGAGGAGCCATGGATCACGCATGCTGAGGGAGCCATGGATCATGCATGCTGAGGGAGCATGGATCAGCATGCTGAGGGAGCCATGGATCAGCATGTAGAGGAGCCATGGATCACGCACTGAGGGAGCCAGATCACGCATGCTGAGGAGCCATGATCAGCATGTAGGAGCATGTCAGATGTGGAGGCATGGATCACGATGCTGAGGGGAGCCATGGATCACGCATGCTGAGGGAGCCATGGATCACGCATGCTAGGGGAGCCATGGATCACGCATGCTAGGAGGGAGCCATGGATAGCATGCTGAGAGGAGCCATGGATCACGATGCTGAGGAGCATGGATCACGCATGCTGGAGGGAGCCATGGATCACGCAGTGAGGGAGCCATGGATCACGCATGCTGAGGACATGATCACGCATGCTGAGGGCATGGATCACGCATGCTGAGGAGCATGGATCACGCATGCGGGAGGAGCATGGATCGACGATAGCAGGAAGAGCAGGATCACGCATGTGAGGAGCCATGGATCAGCATGCTGAGAGCCATGGATCACCATGGAGGAGCATGGATCACGCATGCTGGGGCCATGGATCACGCATGCTGAGGAGCATGATCAGCATGCTGAGGGAGCATGGATCAGCAGCTGAGGAGCTGATCAGCATGCTGAGGGAGCCATGGATCAGCATGCTGGAGGAGCCATGGATCACGCAGCTAGAGGAGCCATGGACACATGCTGAGGGAGCCATGGATCACGCATGCTAGGAGGAGCCATGGATCAGCATGCTGAGGAGGCCATGGATCACATTGAAGCATGTCAGCATGCTAGAGGGAGCATGGATCACGCATGCTGAGGAGACCTGGGATCACCATGCTGAGGAGCCATGGATCAGCATGCTGGAGGAGCATGGATCACGCATGCTGGGGAGCATGGATCCGCATGCGGGAGGAGCATGGATCATGCAGATGAGGAGCCATGGATCACGCATGCTGAGGGAGCCATGGATCACGATGCTGGAGGAGCCATGGATCAGCATGCTGGAGGGCCATGGATCACGCATGCTGAGGAGCCATGGATCACGCATGCTGGAGGAGCCATGGATCAGCATGTGAGGGAGCATGGATCATGCATGCTCAGGAGGGAGCCATGGATCATGCATGCTCAGGAGGGAGCCATGGATCACGCATGCTGAGGGAGCCATGGATCACACATGCTGAGCGAGCAATGGATCACGCATGCTGAGGGAGCCATGGATCACGCATGCTGAGGAGCCATGGATCACGCATGCTGAGCGAGCCATGGATCACGCATGCTGAGCAAGCCATGGATCACACATGATGAGGGAGCCATGGATCACGCATGCTCAAGAGGGAGCCATGGATCACACATGCTGAGGGAGCCATGGATCACTCATGCTGAGCGAGCCATTGTAAACAGCCTATTCAGAGGCTCTTTCAAACTGTGCGGCACTATGGTGCTGCCATCTATAGGCCTATCAAGGTCGGGCTGGTCAGCGATGTTTCGCTCTCACTTCGACGGCCTACCTAGTCGAGACAGGTTCTACCCTTGCTGGCTCCCGGTCCCCTCACGCTCTGTTCCCGTGTATACCTACACCTTGCCATTAATAAATTGAGTCTAGTCATCAGCAGTATCTCTACACCTACCCTACCATTCTACTGCCCGGGTGTAAGCAGCCAAGAAAACAGAGTTAACAGTGGTGACAGCAGTGGTTCACGGCAGAGTGTAGTGTTGGGGACCCACCGACCAGTCGATCATCTGACCAAGCCAGTCATATCCAGGTCATCTGCTGGCGTATAGCATCATCCGTAGTTTCCAGCGTCTCGTGGGTGCCTGAGTCAGAGCATCGTCCACGATTTTCCCACAAAATCGGGACATATGGCGTCATCTCCAGCTCTCCAGCCTGAAGCAGTCACGTGTGTGTTCATCTCCTACTCTACACCTCTCCGGCATTCTCCTACACCCTTCTGCATCCAGCAGCGTCTCTACGCCCTTCCTACAGCTACAAGAGACGCGAGGTGAGGTCGTTTTGGGTGTGTTGTTGTGTCCACGTGTGTCTACCTCAGGGCGCCGCTGCCTGCCTGCCTCACACCACCACTCACCTACTCTCCACTCCTCCTGCTATGCTTCTACGCTCCCTATATCCAGCTCGTCGTCTGTGTGTTGTTTTCTCCGAGTTCTTCATGAAGCCATTCCCGGCTTGACTTGTTTAGGCTCATTCACCTGTGTTTTGCATTCTGTTAATGTTTATGCCTTGTCATTGAGTGCATTATCAGTTCCTGTTATTGAATTTTCAGGAACCTGCTTATTTGCCATTATTGCAATAATTACCTGTGAAATTCCATACTTTTGAACCAGAATTTACTTGACAATTTTTTTTTTCTTGTGTCAGTGTACACTCATTTTGCCACCTGTAACTTTTTGCCCCTATTATTATTGATTTTTTATCATTTTTGCATTTTACTCATTGCCTTTTTATATGAAATTCAGTACTTCTTGATACAGTAAATTTTTGTGACTGTTTTTATACCATTGAAGACTGATTTTATTAATTGTTTTGCCACCTTACCTTGCTGCAAGTGAATTCATATTTTTCTTTGCCATACCTAATTGCAACTGCCAGCACCTGCAACATTTTGCTGTGTGTTGAGCAAGCCTGCACTGCAGTACAGTGTATGTAATACCCAGTTTTCATTTTAATTTGCAAACTTTTGTTAATTCCGCTACTTGTTACAGTTCATTAATTTTCATGCAAATTTCTTGCCAGTTATCTCTGCTTTTGTTCTGTGAACACCCCAGCAATTAATTCACTTGTATCCAAAATTTACCTTGAGTTTCAGAGAGTACCATTCTTTTTTTTTGACGTAATTCACGCATTTGTTAACAAATAAGCAGTTTTCGAGTAACACCATGTTGTGTCCTCTCTGACTCTGTGTTGAGTTCTAGCCGTTTGCATATCAATTCTTGCTTTGATCCCTTTCCCTTTCTCCGTGACTTATTTTGTGCTTATAACTGACGCTATGACACAGACACGCAGTGGCCGTCGCGATGCCCAAGCTTCTGCCACAGATGGCACTGATGCCTCTCCTGTTAGGTCCCATCAGGGGGAGGATGGCGCCTCCATAACAATTAGCCAGGCAGTAGCCCATATCACGGCCACAAATGGCACTTCATGTCATTCCCGCCCGTCCCTTTTGTTCGATGGTGGCGCCAGTATGTTGGAGACTTGGTTCAAATCGGTCGAGACGACAGTTAAGGGACGAACCGATAACCCCACTGACGCACACTATGTAAACACTGCCGCGGTGGCTGTGAACACATCCCTAAGTGTTATCACTTCCTTCTTAGACTTGGTGGAAGTGCGTGATTTGCAGTCATGGCCCAAGCTTAAGGAAGCATTCCGTAATTACTTCCGGCGCAGGCATCAGAGCCATTACCTTGACATTATCACGAGCGTCATGAATGAGTGCCAATCCCCGGATGAAAGCCCCCTCGCTTGTGTCTGTCGGTTCCAGCGAGCATCGTTAGATTTTATTGACATTATGAAGGATAGCAAGTGGGTCACTAGTGATGGTAGTATAAAACTTGAAGACATCATCCCCATGATCGTCGGAGGCGTCATGCGGAGAGATGCCCCACTCCATCTCCATGATAGGATTGACGAATTAGGGCTTGGCCCCAAGGAACACATCCTGGGCGCCTTTAATGCCATCGATAAAATTAAACCGCCGGGCAAGAAAGACAAGGCTTGTAGCCCTGCTGGTACTCCCTTGCAAGTCCCTCAATCGCCAACTCTTGTGTCGCCGCCTGTGCAACCCCCTGTCACTTTTGCTGCAGCCGTCCAGCAATCAGCAGCCAAGGCTAGGACGAACAGCAAACCTCAGACCAAGCCGAATCAAAACGGCAGGTCAGGTTATGACCGGAGGGCTAGCAAGACGACTTTGCCAGCATCTCCTCCATCTAAGTCCAAGCGTCATAAGCGCACACCGCCGTCAGCACCACCCGCTAAGCGCGTGGTTACCTGTTTTAACTGCGGTAAAAGAGGTCATTACCGTTCTGAGTGTTATAAACTTCAGCCCCCACGCCGTGATAATCACCGTCCCCGTGCGCAGCACCGGGAGGGCGATTGTATTTACCACCATACATCCAGTCATACCTCCAGTGAGTGCCACAAGTTGCGTAGCATCTTGTCGGCGCACCACGGCAAGTGCTCCCTGCCTGGAGCCTGAGCTAGCCGGAGCCCCTCCAGTAGTTTGGGGGAAGAGACACGCCAGAAAAATCACGCAAAGAGATAGTCACCCTGTCGGAGTCACTGTATTCCGTCCCTGTCCGCAATGCGTTCGCCGCCCTAGGCAGCGACATGCATGCCGACAGCACGGAAACAGAGTGCCTCGACGCTGGTGTCACGACTCAAACCGTACCTTCCAGGACGTCGAGTCGCTCCACCAAGCGTCAAGCCTCTAGCAGCTGGGATTCCGGAGACCTAGTCGGCCAGTCATGCCTTCACGTTCGGTATGACAGCCCGTGTGGACCTCTCGTAGAGTCCACACTTCATCGGAAGCCTATTCAGCTTTTCCTTGATACAGGTTCGGTGGTTAACATTGTCCGTTCCACCCTCTTCCGTGACATTGGTCTCCATGCAGCCATGCTGACCGAGCCGTCTGCTATTCAGACATTGCGAGGCGTTTCAGGTAGCCCTCTCACGGTCCGTGGTTGTACAACCTTAGAATTTGCGATCCATGATCACAAGTGGTCAGCAAAGTTCTTAGTTGTTGATGGCATCGTCTTCCCAGGCGATTTGCTCATCGGTTTCAAGACCATGGCAGACCTTAAGATCCGTTTAGAACCAGCTAAGTGGAAAGTGGATTTTGACGGAGTGGACGCGCCCTTCTGGGGTGTATGCTTGGGTTCCACTACCTGCCACTCCGTCTCTGAGTACATCCAGTGCTTGGAATCATTGGAAACCCGTGGTTTCCGTCGCACATCCTCCATGAGGTCGGCCTCTTGTCCTGACCAACCTCATAAGAGAGCTCGTATCTCGTCACCCCCTGACCATCAGCGCTCAGTTATCAGTGAAACCCAGTCTGGGGACGCCCATTCTGACCATCACTCTAACTCTCGCGCTGTTGTAGAGGATGACCGTTGTCAAGCCGCAGTCTCCTGTCGGCAGGCGACTGTCTGACTCGTGTCATGGCATCAGCGAGCAGAGTTACTGCCTGTACAAAGTATGACATCACTTTGTCGGCTAATTCGCTCACTCCTGTTACGGTGTATGTGACAAGAGCTTTCGAAGGAGATCATGTGCTAGTCGACAACGACACGTGCAGAGTCAAGGGCCTCTCCCTTGAGCCGTCCTTGCACACTGTGTGTCGTAGTAAGTTGCAAGTCCTTGTCGGTAACTTGCACAGTCGAGAATTCCCCCTGAGGAAGGAAACTTCACTTGTCGACCTCGTCAGATTCCCCTCCCAGTGAGAGGAGGGCGAAATCCCAGCTGACGTTCTTGTAAGTGCAGTCCTCCCAGGTGAGTCCGCTACTAATTCTTCCGTCACCCGGCCAGTGCAGGAAGATGATCTAGCTATGACAGACTAGCTATAACAGTCTGTGGTGTTGGGGGTGGGGGTAGGATCGGGAGGGTGGGGGAGGATGATTGATTGGAGAGGGAAGGAAGTAGTCAACTGCTTCAGATATAAATATTAATAACATTGAGTTACATCATGCGTGATCCATGGCTCCCTCCTCAGCACGCGTGATCCATGGCTCCTCCTCAGCATGCGTGATCCATGGCTCCTCCTCAGCATGCGTGATCCATGGCTCCTCCTCAGCACGCTTGATCCATAGCCCCTCCTGAGCATGGGTGATCTATGTCTCCCTCCTCAGCATGCATGATCCATGGCTCCTCCTCAGCATGCGTGATCCATGGCTCCCTCCTCAGCGCACCCGGAAGGACCACAGCATCAAACAGGCTAGAATGAAATATTTCTGGCCTAAGATGGCAGCGGAAATTGCCAAGTATGTACACCAGTGTGTCGTTTGCTTACAACACAAGGGTACTGTCACGGGTCCCAATCCCATTCTGAAGTATCCCATTACAAAGGAGCCCTGGGAGAGAACTTCTGTCGACCTGTTGACGAATTTCTCGACCTCGGAGAAGGGTAATAAACACCTGCTTGTAATGGTAGATAACTTGACGCAGTACTTCTGAGTTAGTACCCATCCCTGACAAAACGGCCGAGACAGTCGCAAATGCTTTCCGTGAGCGTATCGTTCTCCGTCATACCTGCCCACGGTTCCCCCTGTCAGACAATGGGTCAGAGTTCATAAAAGCCACAATGAAGGACCTTTGTTCAAGGTTTGACATTCACCAAGCACCAGTAGCCCTCGCCATCCCGCGAGTAATGGTCTTGCTGAACGTACAAAAACCGCAAAGTTCTGGAGGTGCTCAGAGTAACCTTAATCCGAGTTGTACTACATGGGATGATGCTATTCCAGATGTTCAGTGTACATTGAACTCTTCCCTCAACAGCTCCATTGGTGAGACACCCCATTTTGCCTTGTATGGCTATGATAAGCGTTTACCATACGAAACCTGTTTGCTCCGCCTAGTCCAACCCATGACACCGATAACACTGGTATAGTAAGATGCGGACCACACAGCTTGTCTTCCAGCGAGTACGTGAGAACCTAATAAAAGCCACAAATAGGATTCACGTCTGATCGCAACGCCCACGCTAAGGAAAGTGGTGGAACCAGGTTGCAAGTTATGTTGTTCAACCCGATGCAGACCCTGGTATGCATAAACTTGTCCCAGTTTGTCGGTCCTTACTGTCTCCTACGACAGCCCGCGGCAATAAGTTCGAGGTGAGGGATATAGCACGGAACTATTCGAGAAGCTCACCTTGACCACATGAAGTATATTGATCATGAGCAAAGCAGAGCTGGAATCATGGGCATTGAAAAGCCACAAGCAGACTCAAACTAGTGACAACCCGTCTAGTCCTTCACCCACTATCCCTACGACAGATGACAGTCCTGTAAGGCTCCATACTTATGGCCTGAGACCCCGGACAGCAGTACATTTCTGTGACATTGACATACCTACTGACTTGTCCCCTACCTAGCTACGCTAATTGTTTGCTTGCAGAAATGGGGATTAATGCGCATACATTGTATAGTTAGTAAATAATGGAGTCAGGGTGGACAAAAACTATGTAAATATGTAAAATTTTTCTTAGAGGGTACCTGTAGTATAATGAATTCCATGGAAATAATGTTATTGAGAGTATGTGCACCCAGTGTGACTTGTAAAGCCTGTATAAAGGCAAGGGCAGTATCCCCCTTTTTGAGTTAAATGTCACACCTTAGGAAATGCTACTGTCAGTCATTGTTTGCAGATGTGAGGATGCTACAGCGCTCATGGATGTGCAGTCAAGTTGACGTCTGGCCCTGGATAACCTGTATATAGAAGACTCTAGTTCCTGTGTCAGCATTGGCTTGTTCTGTCCTCCGTCCAGCTGTACGGGCAGGCTGATTTTCTCTTCCCAACCACGAAGTAGGAGATTTTTTTTCTGGCCCACACCGCAATATCCTGTGTAAATGTCAGGTGACCGGAGCCAGTCTCCCTGGGTAACCTTGTTTGTTTGTTTACACCTTCGTGCCAGTATTGTCGTGTCGAGACGACACGCGTAGGTGGCGGCGGATGAAACAGCCTATTCAGAGGCCTTTCAAACTGCCCCGGCACTACGGTGCTGCCATCTATAGGCCTATACAAGGTCGGGCTGGTCAGCCATGTTTCCTCTCACTTCGACGGCCTACCTTTTCGAGACAGGTTCACCCTTGCTGACCCCGGTCCCCACGCTCTGTTCGTGTATACCACACCTTGCCATTAATAAACTGAGTCTAGTCATCAGCCGATCTACACCCCACGCTACCATTCTACTGCCCGGCGAAGAGCCAAGAAAACAGAGTTAACACGATGGGTCATGCACGCTGAGCGAGCCATGGATCATGCATGCTGAGAGAGCCATGGATCACGATGCTCAGGAGGGAGCCATATCACGATGCTCAGGAGTGAGCTATGGATCACGCATGCTCGGAGGGAGCCAAAATCACACATGCTCAGGAGGGAGCCATGGGTCATGCATGCTGAGGGAGTTCATGGATCATGCATGCTCAGGAGGGAGCCAAGGATCAGCATGCTTAGGAGGGAGCCATGGTTCATGTATGCTGAGGAGCCATGGATCACGCATGCTCAGGAGGGACCCTGGATCACACATGCTGAGGGAGCCATGGATCACGCATGCTCAGGAGGGCATGGATCACGCATGCTGAGGGAGCCATGGATCATGCATGCTGAGGGAGCCATGGATCACGCATGCTGAGGGAGCCATGGATCACGCATGCTCAGGAGGGAGCCATGGATCACGCATGCTCAGGAGGGAGCCATGGATCATGCATGCTGAGGGAGCATGATCACGTGCCAGGAGGGAGCCATAGATAACACATGCTGAGGAGCCATGGATCACATGCTGAGGAGGGAGCCATGGATCACGCATGCTGAGGGGGATGGATCACGCAGGGAAACCCATGGATCACAATGCTGAGGGAGCCATGGATCACACATGTTGTAATGTTTATGTTGCCCGCTGTAATGTTAATATTGCCTGCTGTACTGTTTATGTTACCTGCTGTAATGTTTATGTTGCCGCGACTGTTTGCGTTACCCGCTGTATGTAGTTCCTGTTTTAAATGTTGCCGTGTTCGCACCGTTTATGTTACCTGTTGAATGTTTATGTTGCCTGTTGTAATGTTTATGTTGTCTGCCGTAATGTTTATGTTGCCGCTGTAAATGTTATATTGCCTGCCGTACTGTTTATGTTGTCGCTGTAATGTTTATGTTTCTGCTGTAATGTTTATGTTGTCTGCTGTAATGTTAATATTGCCGCTGTACTGTTTATGTTGTCTGGCTGTAATGTTTATGTTGTCTGTACTGTTTATGCCGCCTGCTGTAATGTTCATGCTGCCTGTTGTAATGTTTATGTTGTCTGGTGTAGTTTATGTTGTCTACTGTACTGTTTATGTGCCGCTGTAATGTTAATATTGCCTGCTGTACTGTTTATGTTGCCTGTTGTACTGTTTATGTTGCCTGTTGTACGTTTATGGCCTCGTTGTAATGTTTATGTTACCTGCTGTAATACTTATGTTGTCTGGATGTAATGTTGATGTTGCCTCCTGTAATGTTTATGTTGGCTGATGTGGATCATCGTGCTGATGAGGGAGCCGGATCACGAGCTGAGGAGGGAGCCATGGATCAGCATGCTGAGGAGGGAGCAATGGATCACGATGCTGAGGAGGGAGCCATGGATCACGATGCTGAGGAGGGCGCCATGGATCACGCATGATGAGGAGGGAGCAATGGATCACGCATGCTGGGAGGAAGCCATGGATCATGCATGCTGAGGAGGGAGCCATGGATCACATGCTGAGGAGGGAGCCAGGATCACCATGCTGAGGAGGGAGCCATGGATCACGCTGCTGAGGAGGAGCCATGGATCAGCATGCTGAAGAGAGAGCCTGATCCATGCTGAGGAGGGATCATGCATGCTGAGGAGGGAGCCATAGATCACGCATGGAGGAGGGAGCCATGGATTATGCATGTGAGGAGGGAGCCATGGATCACGCATGATGAGGAGGGAGCCATGGATCAGCATGCTGAGGAGGGAGCCATGGCTCGCATGATGAGGAGGGAGCAGGATCACGCATGATGAGGAGGGAGCCATGGATCATGCATGATGAACAGGGAGCCATGGATCATGCATGCGTGAGGAGGGAGCCATAGATCACGCATGTGAGGAGGGAGCCATGGATCCATGATGAGGAGGGAGCCATGGATCACGCATGCTGAGGAGGGAGCAATGGATCACGCGCTGAGGAGGGAGCCATGGATCACGCATGCTGAGGAGAGAGCCATGATCAACATGATAAGGAGAGAGCCATGGATCATCATGCTGAGAGGGAGCAGATCACGCATGCTGAGGAGGGAGCCAGGATCACGCATGCTGAGGAGAGAGCCATGGATCACGCATGCTGAGGAGGGAGCCAGGATCATGCATGCTGAGGAGGGAGCCATGATCACGCATGTGAGGAGGGGATGATCACGCATCTGAGGAGGAGCCATGGATCATCGCGATGAGGAGGGAGCCATGGATCACACATGCTGAGGAGGGAGCCATGGATCAGCATGATGAGGAGGAGCCATGGATCACGCATGATGATGAGGGAGCCACGATGAGGAGGGGAGCATGGATCATGCATGCTGAGAAGGGAGCCATGGATCACGCATGCTTGAGGAGCGGCAGATCGCATGCTGAGGAGGGAGCATGATCATGCATGCTGAGGAGGGAGACATGGATCAGCTGTGAGAGGGAGCCATGGATCACGCATGCTGAGGAGGGAGCCAGGATCAGCATGTTGAGGAGCTGAGATCGCATTGGGAGGAGGGAGCTGGATCATGCATGCTGAGGAGGGAGCCAGGATCACGCATGCTGAGGAGGGAGCCATGGATCACGCATGGAGGAGGGAGCCATGGATCACGCGTGCTGAGGGAGGGAGCCATAGATCACGCATGATGAGGAGGGAGCCATGGATCACGCATGCTGAGGAGGGAGCCATGGATCACGCATGCTGAGGAGGGAGCCATGGATCACGCATGCTGAGGAGGGAGCCATGGATCACGCATGCTGAGAGAGGGAGCGCATAGATCACGCATGCTCAGGAGGGAGCCATGGATCACATGATGAGGAGGGAGCCATGGATCACGCATGATGAGGAGGGAGCCATGGATCACGCATGATGAGAGGAGAATCACGAAGAAGGAGGGAGCCATGGATCACGCATGATGAGGAGGGAGCCATGGATCACGCATGCTGAGGAGGGAGCTATGTGGTCACATGAGGAGGAGGGAGCCATGGATCATGCATGCGAGGAGGGAGCCATGGATCACCATGATGAGGAGGGAGCCATGGATCACGCATGATGAGGAGGGAGCCATGGATCACGCATGACTGAGGAGGGAGCATGGATCACGCATGCTGGGAGGGAGACCATGGATCATGCATGCTGAGGAGGAGCCATGGATCACCATGCTGAGAGGGAGCCATGGACGAGTGACGAGGAGCCATGATCACGCATGCTGAGGAGGGAGCCATGGATTATGCATGCTGAGAGAGAGACGGATCACGCATGCAGGAGGAGCCTGGATCATGCTGAGGAGGGAGCCATAGATCACGCATGCTGGAGGAGGGAGTTCATGGATTATGCATGCTGAGGAGGGAGCCATGGATCATGCATGACAGGAGGGAGCCATGGATCAGTGGGCAATAAGAGGAGGGGAGCCATGGATCATGCAGCTGAGGAGATGGAGTTTGGAGACAGCGCATGTGAGGAGGGAGCCATGGATCACGCATGCTGAGGAGGGAGCCATGGATCAGCATGATGAGGAGGAGCCATGGATCATGCATGCTGAGGAGGGAGCCAAGATCACGGCTGCTGAGGAGGGAGCCATGGATCACGCAGTGGAGAGGAGGGAGCCATGGATCACGCATGTGAGGAGGGAGCCATGGATCACGCATGCTGAGGAGGGAGCCATGGATCACGCATGCTCAGGAGGGAGCCATGGATCACGCATGCTGAGGAGGAGCCATGGATCATGCATGCTGAGGAGGGAGCCATGGATCACGCATGCTGAGGGAGCCATGGATCACGCTGTGAGGAGGAGCATGGATCACGCATGATGAGGAGGGAGCCATGGATCACGCATGATGAGGAGAGAGCTCATGGATCACGCATGATGAGGAGGGAGCCATGGATCATGCATGATGAGGAGGGAGCCATGGATCACACATGATGAGGAGGGAGCCATGGATCACGTATGATGAGGAGGGAGCCATGGATCACGCATGATGAGGAGGAGCCATGGATCACGCATGCTGAGGAGGGAGCCATGGATCACGCGTGCTGAGGAGGGAGCCATGGATCACGTATGATGAGGAGGGAGCCATGGATCATGCATGATGAGGAGGGAGCCATGGATCACGATGATGAGGAGGGAGCCATGGATCATGCATGATGAGAGGAGCCATGGATCACGCATGATGAGGATGGAGCCATGGATCACGCATGATGAGGAGGGAGCCATGGATCACGCATGATGAGGAGGGAGCCATGGATCACGCGTGCTGAGGAGGGAGCCATGATCACGCATGCTGAGGCGGGAGTTCATGATCACGCATGCTGAGCAGGGAGCCATGGATCATGCATGCTGGAGGAGGGAGCCATGGATCACGCATGCTGAGGAGGGAGCCATGGATCATGCATGCTGAGGAGGGAGCCATGATCACGTGATGATGAAGAGGGAGCAATGGATCATGCATGCTGAGGAGGAAGCCATGGATCACGCGTGCTGAGGAGGAAGCCATGGATCATCCATGCTGAGGAGGGAGCCATGGATCACGCGTGCTGAGGAGGGAGCCATGGATCACGCATGATGTAACTCAATGTTGTTAAGCATTTATATATGAAGCAGTTGACTACTTCCTTCCTCTCAATCAATCATCCTCCCCCACCCTCCCGATCCTACCCCACCCCCAACACCACAGACACGGGTCTGTGGTGGCTGATCACCATCAACACCACAGATGCTGGGACATCAGGTCAATGATGGGTGTCTGGCAATCACACAGACACGGTCTGTGGTGTTGCTGGGTCACCATCAACACCAGACCTCGGGTCTGTGGTGTGTGGGTCACTATCAACACCAGACCTGGGTCTGTGGTGTTGCTGGGTCACGGGTTTTTCTATCACACACGCAGACCTCGGGTCTGTGGTCACATAAAAGCGCTGGGTGGGCACCATCAACACAGACCTGGCTGTGGTGTTGCTGGTCATACATACAGACCTGGGTCTGTGGTGTGCTGGTCACCATCATCACAGACCTGGTCTGGTGTTGCTGGGTCACCATCAACATACACAGACCTGGTCTGTGGTGTTGCTGGGTCACCATCAACACAGACCTGGGTCTGTGGTGTTGCTGGGTCACCATCAACACCAGACTCCGGTCTGTGGTGTTGCTGGGTCACCATCAACACCAGACCGGTCTGTGGGTGTTGCTGGGTCAATCAACATAACCCGGGCGTGGTGTTGCTGTCACCATCAACAAAAGACCGGTCTGTGGTGCTGCTGGTCACATCAACACCAGACCTGGTCTGTGGTGTGCTGGGTCACCATCACACACAGACCCGGTCTGTGGTGTTGCTGTGTCACCATCACACCAGACTGGGGTCTGTGGTGCTGCTGGGTCACCATAAACAAAAGACCTGGCCGTGGTGTTGTTTGTCACCATCAACACCAGACCTGGGCCCTGTGGTGTTGCTGGGTCACCACCAGACCGGTCTGTGGTGTTGTCACCATCAACACCAGACCTGGCTGTGGTGTTGCTGGGTCACCATCAAAAACCAGACCCGGGTCTGTGGGTTGCTGTGCACCATCAACACCAGCCCCGGTCTGTGGTGTTGTGGGTCACCATCAAACCAGCCCCGGGTCTGGGTTGTGGGTCCCATCAACACCAGCCCCGGGTCTGGGGGTTTGCGGGCACCACCCCAACCCGGGCCCCGGGTGTTTGTGGTCGCCATCAACCCCAGACCGGGTCTTGGTGTTGGGGGTCCCCACCCCAACCCGGGCGGGTGTTGTGTGTCACCATCAACCCCAACCCGGGTCTGGGGGTTTTTGGGGTCACCATCAAGCCCGGGGTCTGGGTTTTTGTGTCACCATAACACCAGACCGGGCTGTGGTTTTGGGGTCCCCATCAAAAAACTGGGCGTGGTGTTGGGGCCCCATAACACCAGCCCCGGGTCTGGGTTGCTGGGTCACCATCAACACCAGACCCGTGTCTGTGGTGTTGGGGGGGTCAACACCCCAGCCCCCGGTTTGGGGGCGCACCATAAACCAGCCCCGTGTCTGTGGTGTTGCGGGGTCACCATCAACACCAGACTCGGCGTGGTGTTGTTTTCACATCAACACCAGACCGGGCTGTGGTGTTGGGGGTCACCACCACCAGACCCGGCGTGGTGTTGCTTCACCATCAACACCAGACCGGGTCTGTGGTGTTGCTGGGTCACCATCAACACCAGACCCGGGTCTGGGGTTTGGGTCCCCAAACACCGACCCGGTCTGTGGTGTTGTGGGTCACCATAAACCCAGCCCCGGCGTGGTGTTGGGGGTCACCATCAACACCAGCCCCGGGCGGGGTGTTGCGGGGTCACCACAACACCAGCCCCGGCGGGGTTGCTGGGTCACCATCAAACCAGCCCCGGGGTTCTGGGTGTTGTTCCCCATCAACACCAGACCTGGCGGGTTTTTGGGGGTCCCACCCCAACCCCGGTCTGGGGGCTGTCACCATCAACAAACCCGGGTCTGGGGTGTTGCTGGGTCACCATCAACCCCAGCCCCGGGCGTGGTGTTGCTGGGTCACCATCAACACCAGACCGGGTCTGTGGTGTTGCGGGGTCCCCATCAACACCAGACCCGGGTCTGTGGGTTGGTCAATCAACACCAGACCCGGTCTGTGGTGTTCTTCCCATCAACCCCCAGCCCCGGGTCTTGGGTTGGTCACCATCAACACCGCCCCGGTCTGTGGTTGTGGTCCCCTTCAACACCCACCCCCGGCGGGGTTGCTGGTCATCATCAACCCCAGCCCCGGGCTGTGGTGTTGTGGGTCGCCATCAACACCAGCCCCGGGTCTGGTTTGGGGGGTCCCCATCAACACCAGACCGGTCGGGGTTTTGCTGGGTCACCATCAACACCAGCCCCCGGGTTCGGGGTTTTGGGGGTCACCATAAACACCAGCCCCGGGCTGTGGTGTTGCGCACCATCAATATTCTGTTTTCGTAATATCACAAAAAAACTTTAAATTTTCTATTCAAACATTTTTTCTAACTCAAATATTTATCTAACCCAAAATTTAAAACTGTACTTTAAAAATGACAAAAAATTATAGCCTATTCAGGAGGAAAAAAGAAAATTGTTGGTACTGAGACCTGACATGTTAAACTGCCTGTGATAGCCCGAAACCCCTTAGTTGAAAGTGGTAGGTCGTCTATCGTGCCAACCTGTACTCACCTAGTTGGACCAGGCTTGAGCATGTGCAGACCCCTTTGTAGTTCTGCCTGGTCCTCGTCCGATTGAATTCTTCTCATAAAATTCACATCATCTGCAAACAGGGACATTTCGGAGGTTATACACTAGTCAGTCGTCAGGTTTAAAGGTAAACATTGGTATTAAATGTAATTCAGACTAACTTCATCAGTTTGGTAATGGGTTAGTAAGTAAGTTTATTCAGGTATACACAAATACATTACATAGATTATCATACATAGCAGCATATGTGTAGAGAACTTAGGATAACCCAAAAAGTCAGTGACTTATTTCCACTGGGGTCCGCTGGAGGGGTGGAGGTGTGCGGGACAGACACAGCCCTCCAGTGTGCCTCTGTCTGCTGTCTGCTAGTGTCTGCTGTCTGCTATTGCCTGTCGTCAACTTTACCATGCATGTATAAGTTATATTTCAGTCTCATTAATTACTTGATTTGTATAAGCGTTGCATTACACTGTTATTCGTGTTTTTGGGGAATATTACTGCCGACCATTATGACTTTCCTGGCAAAATTATTGAACACCCAAATCGTGGTATATTTGACTTCCCCACCACCCTTTACAAACTTGGGCCAGGGGGCCCTTTGATGTGGCCAGGTT
>WNWK01040113.1:0-17129 GCA_009830355.1 Cherax destructor | reverse complement strand
AATACAGTAGTAGAAGTACAGTGGTAGATACAGTGGTAAGTACAGTGGTAAGAATACAGTGGTAGGGGGTACAGTGGTAGAGTACAGTGGTAGAGTACAGTGGTAGAGTACAGTGGTAGAGTACAGTGGTAGAGTACATTAGTAGAGTACAGTGGTAGAGTACAGTAGTAGAGTACAGTGGTAGAGTGCAGTGGTAGAGTACAGTGGTAGAGTGCAGTGGTAGAGTACAGTTGTAGAGTACAGTGGTAGAGTACAGTGGTAGAGTACAGTGGTAGAGTACAGTGGTAGAGTACAGTGGTAGAGTACAGTGGTAGAGTACAGTGGTAGAGTACAGTGGTAGAGTACAGTGGTAGAGTACAATGGTAGAGTACAGTGGTAGAGTACAGTGGTAGAGTACAGTTGTGATATAAGTGACTTAGAAAACCGACTAGTTGAAGTTGACATTACTCAAGATTGGCGGACTGAACACATGGACTCCAGCGTGAGGGACTGACTACCTCAAACACTGAAGACGCCCCTGGCTGGCCCAACATTCCCACAATAAAAGATTCCAAAACACTGCACAGTTAGTTTAACATCTTTATTATACACGCCATACCCATGGTGTGGGCGGCAGTCAAAGGATTACAGATGTACATAATGGGTCCAGGGACTGTACCTCAACATTACAGAGGTACATAATGGGTCTAGGGACTGTACCTCAACATTACAGAGGTACATAATGGGTCCAGGGACTGTACCTCAACATTACAGAGGTACATAATGGGTCTAGGGACTGTACCTCAACATTACAGAGGTACATAATGGGTCCAGGGACTGTACCTCAACATTACAGAGGTACATAATGGGTCCAGGGACTGTATCTCAAAGTTCTGAATAATCACTGTGAAAAACAGAAGTGAATTTCCAAGCGCTGAACCTATGGAGCCAATAATTCAACATTAATTATGTGAAACTTCAAGTAGCAGATATTATAGTGTGAACATTATCAAGATTGAAGCTTCACCTTGAAGGAGGAACACACAGTTAAGAGGGAACCCTCCCCAGCCCCCAAAACCAAGTTTCTAAAGGTCTCGGGTTCAAAGACAACGGAAATCGATCTGGTCCAGGAAGGGGGGAAAATAATCTCTCTAATGTAGAAACTGATGCTGAACTACATCTTCCTGACGGAGATGACGAGTGAGTTTGGTGAATGTAAGAGGTACAGTTATGTCATGGCGAAAACCTTGGAATTATGCATTTGAATAATTGCAAAACGTGAATCAATTATTGCATTAACTTGTATGAACAAGAATAAGCACCTATAATATCTATAAAGTGTGTTTAACGCTTTCTTATATACATCAATAATAACACTGCAACTAGCCGGGAGATTGAACCCGTGTTGTTTTAGCCCGCCTGATGGTGAGCGAAAATTCACGACGCTCTAACCCACTGGACCATACAATCCTACAAGAATCACGTACCCAGCAGAGCTAGACGTACTGTGATCCGAGGAGACTAGTACACCAAATAGGGAGTAGAATGTAATTAGCTCTGAGGCACCCACACCATCGTATGTCCTCGGATCATGGTACAACACCTAGCTCTGCTGGATGCGTGATTCTTGTAGGATTGTATGTTGGGCGCCTGTGACGACCGGGTTCCACAGGGGTCAGTCCTAGGACTGGTGCTGTTTCTGGTATATGTGAACGACATGACGGAAGGAATAGACTCAGAAGTGTCCCTGTTTGCAGATGATGTGAAGTTGATGAGAAGAATTCAATCGGACGAGTACAAGGCAGAACTACAAAGTGATCTGGACAGGCTACGGGCCTGGTTCAGAAACTGGCTCCTGGAGTTCAACCCCGCCAAGTGCAAATTCATGAAGATTAAGGAAGGAAAAGAAGACTGCAGGAGTACAGTCTAGGGAGCCAGAGACTACAAACCTCACTCAAGAAAAAGGACATCTCAATAAGGAATCGTTCAGGACCCTGTACACCGTGTACGTCAGGCCTATATTGGAGTATGCAGCACCAGTTTGGAACCCACACCTAGCCAAGCACGTAAGGAAATTAGAGAACGTGCAAAAGTTTGCAACAAGACTAGTCCTGGAGCTAAGGGTATGTCCTACGAAGAGAGGTTAAGGGAAATCGACCTGACGACACTGGAGGACAGGAGAGATAGGGGGATATGATAACGACATATAAAATACTGAGAGGAATCGACAAGGTGGACAGAAACAGGATGTTCCAGAGATGGGAGACAGCCATAGAGTTGTCAGGAAGTAGAATGGTCTGGAAAGTGATATAGTGGAGGCAGGATCCATACATAGTTTTAAGAAGAGATATGATAAAGCTTATGGATCAGTGAGAGAGTCGACCTAATAGAGACCAGTCCCCTCAAGGGAGGTTCCTTGACGCTGGTATGGGGCTCTTGATCTAGGGAATTGGATCTGTGCTCCAGTTCTCTGAATTGAGCCTGAATACCTTCCATCTTCCCCCCACATTCGCTGTATAATCCTATGGGTTTAGCGCTCCCCCATGATTGTAATAATAGCGATCAGTGAAGATGCGGGGCCAGGAGCTGTGGCTCGACCCCTGCAACCACAAATAGGTGAGTACAAATAGGTGAGCATACACACACACATACATAAAGGTGTACATATAAACATGTACACACATACATACGCACGATCGTGAACTTCCCTTTTCCTAGAGAACAGTCGTATCACCACCCTGCACTATTCCTTTTGCGCACATTGAGGCAGGGATACTTTTCTCCGCATACACAGAGAATGAAATACAGCTGGTCATATATAGAAATAAAATACCAGACGTACCAAAAAAAAAAAAGAGAGAGAGAATCTGTCGTCGGGGGTGAAGAGCACACCGTAGTCCTGTGTTAAAAGTCACAGCATAAATGATTTTGGGAAGGGGAAGCGAGAGTCCAGAGGAAGGGGAGGGGGAGGAGGGAAAGGGGAGGAGGGGGAGGGATGAGCGGTGTTCGTGGTTGATCCAGTTGGATGGATGAAGAGCCTCTTCACCAGCATCGAGGGGTCGCCATTGAAGGGGAACTGAGTGTTTGTGTACTCACACAATTGTGGTTGCAGGGGTCGAGTCACAGCTCCTGGCCCCACCTCTTCACTGGCCGCTAATCGGTCCCTCTTCCCGCTCCATGAGCTTTATCATACCTCTTCTTAAAGCTATGTATGGATCCTGCCTCCACTACATCACTTCCCAGACTATTCCACTTCCCGACCACTCTGTGACTGAAGAAATACTTCCTAACATCCCTGTGATTCATCTGAGTCTTCAACTTCCAACTGTGTCCCCTTGTTGCTGTGTCCCATCTCTGGAACATTCTGTCCCTGTCCACCTTATCAATTCCTCTCAGTATTTTATGTCGTTATCATGTCCCCCCTATCTCTCCTGTCCTCCAGTGTCGTCAGGTCGATTTCCCTTAACCTCTCCTCGTAGGACATACCCCTTAGCTCCGGGACTAGTCTTGTTGCAAACCTTTGCACTTTCTCTAGTTTCTTCACGTGCTTGGCTAGGTGTGGGTTCCAAACTGGTGCTGCATACTCCAATATGGGCCTAACGTACACAGTGTCCTGGTTCTGAACGATTCTTTATTAAGATGTCGGAATGCTGTTCTTAGGTTTGCTAGGCGCCCGTATGCTGCAGCAGTTATTTGGTTGATGTGCGCCTCAGGAGATGTGCCCAGTGTTATACTCACCCCAAGGTCTTTTTCCTTGAGTGAGGTTTGTAGTCTCTGGCCCCCTAGACTGTACTCCGTCTGCAGTCTTCTTTGCCCTTCCCCAATCTTCATGACTTTGCACTTGGTGGGGTTGAACTCCAGGAGCCAATCGCTGGACCAGGCTTGCAGCCTGTCCAGATCCCTCTGTAGTTCTGCCTGGTCCTCGCCCGATTGAATTCTTCTCATCAACTTCACATCATCTGCAAACAGGGACACTTCGGAGTCTATTCCTTCCGTCATGTCGTTCACAAATACCAGAAACAGCACCGGTCCTAGGACTGATCCCTGTGGCACCCCGCTCATTACAGGTGCCCACTCTGACACATCGCCATGTACCATGACTCACTGTTGTCTTCCGGACAGGTATTCCCTGATCCATTGCAGAGCCTTCCCTGTTATTTCTGCCTGGTCCTCCAGCTTTTGCACTAATCTCTTGTGTGGAACTGTGTCAAACGCCTTCTTGCAGTCCAATAAAATGTAAACTACCCACCCCTCTCTCTCTTGTCTTACTGCCATCACCCTGTCATAGAACTCCAGTAGGTTTGTAATGCAGGATTTCTCATCCCTGAAACCATGCTGGCTGTCGTTGATAAACTCGTTTCTTTCTAGGTGCTCCACCACTCTTCTCCTGATAATCTTCTCCATTACCTTGCATACTATACATGTCAATGAAACTGGTCTGTAGTTTAGTGCTTCGTGTCTGTCTCCTTTTTTAAAAATTGGGACTACATTTGCTGTCTTCCATACCTCAGGTAGTCGCCCTGTTTCGATGGATGTGTTGAAGATTGTTGTTAGGGGTACACATAGCACCTCTGCTCCCTCTCTCAGGACCCATGGAGAAATGTTATCCGGCCCCATCGCCTTTGAGGTATCTAGCTCGCTTAACAGCCTCTTCACTTCCTCCTCAGTTGTATGTATTGTGTACAACACCTGATGGTGTACCCCACCTCTCTGCCTTTCCGGAGGCCCTTCTATCTCCTCTGTGAACACTTCTTTGAATCTCATGTTGAGTTCCTCACACACTTCGTGGTCATGTCTTGTGACCTCCCCTCCTTCCTTTCTCAGCCTGATCACCTGGTCCTTGACTGTTGTTCTCCTCCTGATGTGGCTGTACAACAGCTTTGGGTCAGATTTGGCTTTCGCTGCTATGTCATTCTCGTATTGTCTTTGGGCCTCCCTTCTCACCTGCGCATACTCGTTTCTGGCCCTACGACTGCTCTCCTTATTTTCCTGGGTCCTTTGCCTTCTATACTTCTTCCATTCCCTAGCACACTTGGTTTTGGCTTCCCTACACCTTTGGGTGAACCATGGGCTCATCCTGTCTTTTTCATTATTCCTGTTACCCTTGGGTACAAACCTCTCCTCAGCTTCCATGCATATATTTGTCATGTATTCCATCATCTCGTTTACTGACTTCCTTGCTAGCTCCCTGTCCCACTGAACTCCATGCAGGAAGTTCTTCATGCCTACATAGTCTCCTTTCTTGTAGTTTGGCTTCGTTCGTCCGGCCCTTCCTGCTTCTCCCTCCACTTGTAGCTCTACTATGTATTCGAAGCTTAAAACCATATGATCACTGGCCCCAAGGGGTCTTTCATGTGTGATGTCTTCAATATCTGCGCTACTCAGGGTGAATACTAGGTCCAGTTTCGCTGGATCATCCTCTCCTCTCTCTCTGGTAGTGTCCCTTACGTGTTGGTACATAAGATTTTCCAATACCACCTCCATCATCTTAGCCCTCCACGTTTCTTGGCCCCCATGTGGCTCTAAAGTTCTCCCAATCGATTTCCTTGTGGTTGAAGTCACCCATGATCAGTAGCTTCGCCCTGCTCGCATGTGCCCTTCCGGCAGCTTCTGCCAGTGTGTCAACCATCGCTCTGTTACTCTCATCATACTCTTGCCTTGGCCTCCTGCTGTTCTGTGGTGGGTTATACATTACTGCAATTACTACCTTGGGACCTCCAGACCACAGCATTCCTATTATATAATCTCTTGCTTCTCCTCTGTCTCCTCTCTCCAGCTCATCAAAATCCCATCGGTTTTTGATCAACAGTGCCACTCCTCCACCCCCTCTGTTCCCTCTGTCTTCCTCAGGATCTGATATCCCGAGGAAAGATAGCATCTGTTATCATTTCTGTGAGCTTGGTTTCAGTGAGGGTATGATGTCCGGTGATGCCTAATACTCTTTCATGCCACCCTCCCACTTATTAGTTATTCCATCAGTTTGGTACCACACCTTCAGTTTCCTCTCCTGCACTGGTTTTGGGGGTCTGTAAGGGTGGGGGACCATCGGTGTGCTGGGGATTTACAGGGGTGTGGTGTGGCGGCGTAAGTGTGGATTGTGGTCTGTGTTGGGATAGTGTGTTGGTTTTGGGGTTTTGGGGATGGGCTATGTTTGTTCTTGTTGCTCTTCCCTGCTCTGGTTGCCCTCTGCCAACGGCTGTCTCTCTCTACCTATGTCCTTTGCTTTTGCCTCCACTCCCCAGCTGCTGTCATTCTGTTTTTTCTGTCTCGGTCTAGGAACACCCTCTTGTATGCTGGCGATTCCCAGGTGGTTTCTCTTGCAGGATCCTGTTTCCACTGTTTCTGTCTTGAAAATCAGCTTGACCGGCCGTTTTCTTCCCGGGTACCCCATTTTCCAACATGTCCTCTGCCATTTTCCGATGATGTTTTCAATCTCCTGTCTTTCCTCCTGCCGTCTTTCAGTGTGTGTTCTTAACTCGCTCTCCTGGAGCCCGTGAATGAACACTGACTTCTTCCTCTCTGCCTCCCATTACCTTTCCCTCTGTGTCTCCCCAGTGTTTCCCTGTAGCTCTCGGTGTGTGTGCGTGTGTGTGCATGTGCGCCTCTTTCCGTCTCTCTTTCTCCCCTCAAGAGTGTAACAATATAAGGTGCTGACAACTGGTGTATTAACAGCCTCATAGTCACCTCACAAGTGTTCACACAACACATTTCCCGCCACCGTTGTCACAACTATTATATTTCCCTTCACTCTGTTAGTCTTATCGCTTCTGTTGATCACCAAGTTACATTTGCTAATGTTTATTATTACTGTTAATAACAAGCTTATCAGGCGTTTGAAGTTTTTCCTTATAACTTGGGAATGCCCCATCGATAGGCTTCATATTTTCAATGTTAGTGTATAAATAGAGAAAGGCAGAAAAAATCGACATGTGCAACCTCAGGTTAATTTTATATGACCATAAAAGAATTAAGGCCAAACAGAAACTGTTAATGGACAAGGGGAAAACCAAAACACGTCATTAATTTCACTCATGTCTGCGGGTAATTTGTGTATTTACGAACCATTCCGATTTGATCTCGGTGTCGGAACTTGGGAAAGACTTTTCCGAAGATTCACACTTCCAGCACTGGTGTATCCTACCAGGAGGTTGACATTAATTTTAAAGCGTGTATTTTAATTTTTTTGTATTATATTTTTATACCAATTTAATAGGATTTTCCAAAATATAACATATATACCGAGTTTACTCGGGAGAGAGTTCCAGGGGTCAAACCCCCTGCGGCCGCTTGGGCCAGGCCTCATGTTGACCAGAGCCGACAACCAGGCTGTTACTGCTGGCTGCACGCAGTCCAACGTACGAACCACAGCCTGGCTGGTCAGGTACCGACTTAGGTGCCTGTCCAGTGCCTGCTTGAAGACAGCCAGGGGTTTGTTGGTAATCACCTGATGTATGCTGGAGGCAGTTGAACAGTCTTGGGCCCTGGGCACTTATTGTGTTGTCCCTCAACGTGCTAGTGGCACCCCTGCCCCTTTTATTGGGGGATGTTACATCGCCTGCCGAGTCTTTTGCTTTGTAGGGAGTGACTCTCGGGCAAGTTTGGTTACTCCCTCGAGAATTTTCCATGTGTATATAAAATGATTTTCCCGCCTGCGTTCTAGGAGACAGGTTTAGGAACTCTGCGTTCCCAATAATTTAGGTGGTTTATTGCAGTTATGCGTGCCTGGGTTCTCTGTACATTTTCAAGGTCAGCAATTTCACCCGCCTTGGGCAGTTAGGGCCAATATTCCAGCCTAGATAGAACAAGTGACCTGAAAAGGTCAACATGGGCTTGGCATCCCCCGTTTTGAAGGTTTCATTATCCATCCTGTCATTTTTCTAGCAGATGCGATTGCAGGTGTTATGGTCCTTGAAGGTGAGATCCTCTGACATGATCACTCCCAGGTCTTTGACATTAGTTTCTGCTCTATTGTGTCTTTGGGAATTTTTGTACCCGATGAGATTTTAATTTCCTCATGTTTTCCATATCTGAGTAATTGAAATTTTCATCATTGAACTTCATATTGTTTTCTGCAGCTCTGGTGGCCTGGGGGGTAAATCTCCGCTTCAACGGCGAGGACCTGGGTTCGATTCCCAGCCAGGGTAAAACATTGGGCGTGTTTTTTACACCGGTTGTCTATGTTCCCATCAGTAAAATGGGTACCTGGGTGTTAGTGGACTGGGTGAGTCGCATCCTGGGACACTGACCAATTTTCCCGAAATGCCCATAACAAGAGCTTTTATATAGTAGTATGTCATTGATGTCAGCTTGGTCTGTATACCTTGTACATTATTTGTATAAAAAAAAAAAAAAAAAAAAAAAAAAAGTCGCTTTGAGTCTTGCAGTGTCTTCAACGGTGGACACTGTCATACAGATTGGGTTCAATGGTATTTAGGAACATCAGAATAACTGACAAACATTCATAGGGGAAAATAATAATAATAATAATAATAATAATAATAATAACTTCATTTCTGCAAGACATGATACAACTTATACAGGCATAGCATATTCTACACTATATTCATTGTGCCACTGACACTGGCTTCAATGAATGATGCATTTAGAGCAGAAAAAAGCTTTATATATGAATTTTTCAATCTTCCGATCAGCTTCAAATCTCAGTAGTGTTGCTTTGCTCCTGCAGGAGAACCTGGAGGGGCTTCCGTGGTCAACGCCCCCGGGGCCCGGTCTATGACCAGGCCTCCCAGTGGATCAGGGCAATCAACCAGGCTGATTGCTCGTCGCAACCACGTACGGACCACAGCCCAGCAGGTCAGGTATTAACCGCCTTAGGTGCAACAGGGAGTTGGTACAAATACAATAATTTCCCTCGATTTCTGGTTGACAGTAACACGAATTTTACCTTATTTTCGGCATAATGCCCTGAAGGTACAGCTGAACATAAGACTTGCTTAAAATAGAAAAACTTTATAGGCATTCCAATTTCAATGACTTATGAAGGTCAGCCCCTAAGATAGCCAACCCTCGAGGAGTGAGGGGACAGGGCGCAAGGCAATGACACCAGAGTTTAAAATAATACACGGGCTACTAAAAGTCACCTGCCTTGCTTTAAATCGCCAGAGTCAAAGTTGCCGAAAAGAAGACAGGAAAGGTAGGACAACAGTGTAAGTAGTATGTGTATGGTTAGGGTGTTATTGCTGGGGAATTGTGGGGTTAGGGGGGTAGGATGGGGTGGTGGGGTGGAGGGGGTTGAAATAGCAAGCTAGTCACCACCTTACCCTTGAAGGGGTGGGGCTCGGAAACAGCAAAAAATTTCCTCAGCTCTGGTCAAATTGAACTCAGGATAACAAAAAAATGTAACTTGAGTCTTAGTGTTCGGGAGTTAAAACGCAGAAGTCCTCTCTATGCTGCCCTCTTGCAACTGTGTTTGGCATTCAGGGTTTCTGTGATCGATTTGTGTATCTGTGTATCATTGTATATGTTTGGGACAGGAGTTAGATTTACCAGACAGCAGTCAGTTTTAAAAGTTGTTCATTGAATTGTTGGTAAGTTGCATCAGGAGGCTTGTATACAACCATAATGACAAGGTTTTGGTTTTCAATCTTTACCCAAAGTTCAACTACATATTTATGGTGTTTAGTAATTGAGCAAATGAGCGACTCTGGACATAAGGCACCTTCCCCCTCCCATTGTTGCCTGTCTGTTCTGTCGCATCTGAATAAGTTGCAACCTGGGATCCATATTTCATTGTCAAAGTGATTGTTTGTGGGCTCGGAAAGCTGCAAACATTGCATTTGACTGGAGAGTCCACTGACTCATGGAACTCAGTGTTCATCAAGAACTGTTTTTAACATCCTGTGGAGAGGGGAAAAGGACCGGGGTCGTCCAATGCCAAAAAACAACAAAACATAGCCCCACTCCACAAAGAAGGCAGTAAAGCAATAGTAAAAAACTACAGACTGATAGTGCTAACATCCCATATTATAAAAATCTTGAAAGGATTCTAAGAAGCAAGATCGCCACCATCTAGATACCCATCGAACAACCCAGGGCCAACATGGGTTTAGAGCAGGTCGCTCCTGCCCGTCCCAACTACTAGACCATAAAGGTCCTGGATGCTCTAGAAGATAAACAAAAGGCAATGTACAGTGGACCTGGGAAATGAACAAATTCGTTCCAGAATGCTGTTCTAGTGCCATTACTGAACGAATTTGTTCCCATAAGGACGAATGTAAATTAGATTATTCCGTTTCAGACCCCAAAAATACACTTACATAACAATTACAAAAATACATTACATAAAGTTCGAGTTGGGAGCTGTTCGATTTCCGGGGTCAACTGTAGTATGAACAGACTTTGCAAAAGTCTTTGACAATGTGACCATGGTGTAATAGTGCACAAAATGTGTAATACGAATAACCGGAAAAGTTGGTAGATTGATCTATAATTTCTAAAAAATAGAACACAAAATGTAGTAGTAGTCAACAGAGTAAAGTCGGGGGCGGCAGGTGAAAAGCTCTGTTCCACAAGGCACAGTACTGCTCCCATCCTGTTCCCCCATCCTCACATCGGACATAGACAGGGATATAAGCTACAGTGCCTGTTTCCTTTGCAGATGACACCAGTTTGATGACAGTGTCCTATTGAAGACACTGCAAGACTCCAGGAGACATTCTCAACCAAATCTTTAAATGGGCTGCAGAAAACAGCATAAAATTTTAATGATGAAAATTTCCCAATAAAATTGATACGGAAAATTTTGAAAAAAAAGGGAAAAGATTTAAAAAAAAAATTTCCCAAATACAAAATGGAGCGAAAAACTAATGTAAAAGACCCGGGGGGAAAAGCCCCGAGGATCTCACCTTCAAAGAACATTGTATCAATCACATCTGTTAAAAAAAATGACAGGATGGATAATGAGAACCTTCAAAAAAAAGGGGTCCCCCGCCCATGATGACTTTTTTTTTCAGGTCGCTTGTTCTATCTAGGCTGGAAAAATTGCTGCACCCCTAACAGGCCTTTTAAGGGGAGGTGATATTGCTGACCTAGAAAATGCAAAAATTTTTATAAAACCCAATTTTGGGGAACCCCCAAATTTTTTTCAACCTGTCCTTTGAATGCAGGAAGGGGATTAGTACCAAACTTGAAAAAGGAAAAATCACCACTATGAAAAAAAAAAGACTCGGGAGATAACTTCCCCCGGGGAAAAAAGCAGGGGTGCCAAAAAGACACTGGGAGAAAAAAAAATAAGTGTGGGGGGGCCCAAGACTTTCCCCAAACCCCCTCCCAGCATAAAAGGGGAGGTTTCCCCAAAGCCCCTGGCTGTCTTGAAAAAGGGAAAATTGGACAGACACCTAAAGTCAGTACCTGCCAACCGGGGACTGTAGTTCGTACGTCGTTAGATGCGGCCGGGTAACAGCCGGTTTGGGGTCAGAAATGATCCACCACGAGGCCGGGTTTTTGCCGGGCCGGGGTGGAGGCATTGACCGAAACCCCCCCAGGGTAAAAATGTGAAGAATGGGAGGATGGGGGTTTGGGGAAAAAGTGTTAAACACTGTAAAGGATGGGAGGGGATGTGATCCTGAAGTGGAAAGAAAGGGGATCAAAATGTGAAGGATGGGTGGTGATGTTTTATCCTGGGGGGATAGTATCTAACTGTGAAGGATGGGTGGTGATGCTGTGATTCGGGGAAGGGGGGAAAAAAGGGCCCCCCTGTGGGGGTGGGTGGTGATGCTGTGATCCTGGAAGTGGAAAATAGTGCCTACACTGTGAAGGAGGGGGGGATCGGGTCCGGGGAATGGAAAGTATAGTATCTTACACTGTGAAGGATGGGTGGTAAATGCTGTGATCCGGGGAATGGAAAAAGGGGCCCACACGGGGGAAAGGGGGTGGGTGGGGATGCGTATCCTGGAAGGGAAAGTATAGGCCCACACTGTGAAGGATGGGTGGGGATGCTGTGATCCGGGGAAGGGGGAAATATAGTGCCTACACTGTGAAGGATGGGGTGGAGATACTGTGACCCCGGGGAATGGAAAGATAGTGCCTACACTGTGAAGGATGGGGGGAGATCCGGATCCTGGAAGTGGAAAGCATGGGCCCCACACTGTGAAGGATGGGGGGGGGTGCTGTGATCCGGGGAATAAAAAATATGGGGCCACACTGTGAAGGATGGGTGGAGATCCCGGGTCCTGGAAGTGGAAAAAATAGTGCCTACACTGTGAAGGATGGGGGGGGACCGGGTCCTGGAAGTGGAAAGAAAATGCCTACACTGTAAGGATGGGGGGGATGCTGGGGGTCCTGGTGGGGTAAGTGCCTACACTGTGAAGGATGGGTGGAGATACTGTGATCCGGGGAAGGGGGAAAATAGTCCCCACACTGTGAAGGGGGTGGGGATTTGATCCTGAAGGGAAAGTATAGTGCCTACACTGTGAAGGAGGGGGGGGATGCGGGTCCGGGGAATGGAAAGAAAATGCCTAATTTTGAAGGATGGGTGGTGATCCCGATCCAAAATGGAAAGTATAGTGCCTACACTGTGAAGGATGGGTGGGGATGTTGTGATCCTGGAAGGGGAAAAAAATTTGTCCCCACACTGTAAAGGGGGTGGGTGGGGATGCTGTGATCCGGGGAATGGAAAAATGGGGCCACACTGTAAGGGGGGGTTTTATCCGGGGAAGGGGGAAAATAGTGCCTACCCCGGGAAGGTGGGTGGTGATGCTGGGGGTCCGGGGAATGGAAATTTTTGGGGGCCTTTTCACTGGGGAAGGATGGGTGGGGATGTTTTATCCTGGAAGGGGGGAAAATAGTGCCTCCCCTGTGAAGGGGGGGGGGGGATGTGATCCTGGGAAGGGGAAAAAATGGCCCACACTGTGAAGGATGGGTGGAGATACGGATCCTGGAAGGGAAAATATATGCCTACCCCGAAGGGTGGGGGATCCCGGGTCCTGGAAGTGGAAATTTTGTGCCCACACTGTGAAGGATGGGTGGGGGATACTGGGGGCCCCGGAAGTAAAAAATATAGTGCCTACACTGTGGGATGGGTGGTGATGCTGGGGGGCCGGGAAGTGGAAAGAAGTGCCCCACTGGGAAGGATGGGTGGTGATGCTGTGATCCTGGAAGGGGAAAAATGGGCCCCCACACTGTGAAGGATGGGTGGGGATGCTGTGATCCTGGAAGTGGAAAGCATAGTGCCTACACTGTAAAGGGAAAAGGGGGGGTGGTACCCCAAGGGGGAAAGATAGTGCCTACATTTTGGGGGTGGGGGGAGATGTCGTAGTTCAGAGGGTTTTTCAATTATGATGTCCGTGAAATTTTGTCAAGACAGGTAAGTTTTTTAATGAAAATAAGCTTATCATGGGTAAATGGCATAAAAAAAACCCAGACAATGGAAAAAAAACACATAAAGGGATAATGTGATCCTTTATTAACGGGTTTTTCCCACACAGTGGGATTTATCGAGACACAAACAGATCTACCTGGATAAAAGATACATGAGTATTTATAGGATTTAGTCAGGTGGAGAACACTGGGTCAGGTGGAGAATGCTGCATGTATAGTCTTCAAAGTAGGGTGATAGTCTAAAACCTTGAGTAACTTAAACCCTTTCAGGGTCCAAGGAAAGTCTCCGAAACTCGTTCTCAGGGTCCAAGAATTTAAAAACATATATATATATTTTCTTATGAAATGATAGAGAATCTTTTTCCGATCATAACGCCACAAAATTATGAAATTTGATCGAAAACTAACGGAATTATGCTTTCGCGAAGTTATCGGTATGGATGACATTTACGCATCGGCGATTTCGCCCACTTTGAGACCTATTTTCAGCAAATTCCAATGTTTCAGTCTACTAAAATTATAGCTATTTCCTAGAACTCCATTTCTTCTATCGATTGAGTACAAGAAACCGCCTATTTACCAATTACAACTACCCACAATAGTGGTCAGAAAATGACAATTTGGCTAATTTCACACAAATTTCAAACGATGCCAATTTCAAAATAGGGTCCAGAATAAACAAGGCAGACATTCCTGACACTAAAATAACATCTCCTCTGTTCATTTGTCACGTTTCCAGGCCCTCTTACAATACTTTTGCTTATCATTTTGAATTTTTATTCTCACAAAAATAGAAGATTTACTGTTATGTATACAACTGCATCATTGTAAAATGGTATAAATAATATCAGAGCACTTGTGCATGAATATTAGACTCGCCAGTTAATGTGTATTGACGCATGGTGTGATTTGTTTACTTGAACATTGTCAAAAATCGAACATTTTTGCTACTTTGAGCTCAATTTCAAGGTACTTGTCATTGTCAAACTAATCAAAATCATATCTATTTCTGTAATATATCTTCCATTCTATCAAATGAGACCACGGAAAACGAGAATACATCAATAAATAATGAAAATAGACTGCAAAGTCGCCTTTTTAAAACCCAAAAAATACCATTTTTTTTTTCCTCATTATGTACTATGGGGGAAAATATACTGCACACACTGACCCCCGACCCATTTATAAATCTAGGCCAAACCCCTGTTTCTGCTTGATTTGAGGGCGCTGAATTTTGGGGTCTGGCATAACCCCCAGGGGAACCCAAACTAGTACGTCAATAACCCTGAAAGGGGTTTAAAAAAGAGTTTGGGACAAGTGTATTGGGAGACCTTCTGCAGTGTTCCATTCAAGTTCTATGTGGGAAGCGATGAAAGTTTTTTGGCAAAAGGTTCAGCTATGTTGTGGGCCGTTTTCTGTTAAGTTTTTGGGATATACAGATAAGTGATGATTCCGGGATTCTTCGGTTGAGTGTTTCTTCTGGATGAGTCTTCTTTTTGTAGTTGATTAAATGGTTGTGTGAATTTCGGTTTTGGGACACAGGCATTCTTGGGCTCAGATCTGCCTGCGTACTGGTGTTCTGAAATACATACTTACCCAACCTTAAATACCCAAGGATTTGATATCACCCTATTTTTGAAGATTGTCTTTGCAGCATTCTCCACCTGACTAAACCTATAAATACTCATGTATCTTTTATCCAGGAGATCTGTTTTGACGTAAACCCCCTGGGGGGGAAACGTTGTCAATAAAGGATCACATTATACTGTTATGTTTATTTTCCAAGCTTCCTTCTTCATGTCACTATTTTAGTGGAGAAACCCCAAAATTGGTAAATCTGTGAATGATGTTAAAATTTTTTTTTTTTTTTCAACAGTGGCGCTCCCACCAAGGCGGGGTGACCCAAAAGAAAAAACCCCAAAGAAATACTTTCATCATCATTCAACCTTTCACCACACTCTACATAATCACTGTCTTTTCAAAGGGCTCAGATACGACAGCTGAGAAAGTCCCCCCCAGCTGTCACTATTCAGACCCCCCTTTTAAAGTGCAGGCATTGTACTTCCCATTTCCCGGACTCAAGTCCAACTAAATCAATTAACTGGTTTCCTGAACCCCCCACAAAAAGTTACCCTGCTCACCTCCAACAGATCATGTCCCAAAACCTTTGTCTCCATTCACCCTATCTAACACGCTCCACATGCTTGTGGGTCCAAGCCCCGCCCACAAAAACCCCCCTTTTTCCCCTTCCCCCCATTTTTCTAAAAAACCCCCCCCCCTTCCTTCCACAGATTTGCTTTTCCAAATCATTCTACTTTGATCCATTCTCTTAAATGACCAAACCACCTCCAACCCCCCTTCAGCCCCCTGACAAATACTTTTTTTAATCCCCCCCCTCCTAATTTCCACATTCCAATTTTCTGCAAAAATTTTTCACCACACATTTTAGACAGGACATCTCCCTGCCTCCAGCCTCCCCCGCTCAGCATTTTCAACCCATCTTACACCCATTAAAGTGTTGGTACCACATATCACATTCCTTTTTTTCCATGGATAACGTTTTTTTCCCCCAAATCCTCAATGCACCACTCACCTTTTTCCTTCAAATTTATGGTTAACCTCATCCTTCTAAACCCATCCCTGACACGTCAACTCCCAAATATCTAAAAACATTTACTTCTTCCATTTTTTTGGAAAAAAAATATAAAAATTTAGGTTTTTAATCTAAAAATTGCTTTTCAAAGAAAGGTGTTAAACCCATGGGAGGTCATGCAACCCCCGGGGAATGGCAGGAAATCAATGAGTAGCAATGGGTTCCAGCGGGAAAAAAAATTTAGATTTAAGAATAGGTTAGATAAGGACATGAGTGGGTGTTGGTGGGTGTTGGGCCCCTAGCATGGGCCCGAGGCAAGCGCAATGCTCCTTCCTTCAGGGTGTGACTTGGGTCTGCCCCTTGGGGATGGCCTCCTTCCCTTTTGTTTTTACATTTCTGCTAGGATCAAGAAGAGTCAAGTAAAAGAGTAGAAAAAGGAAAAAGAGTAAAAAACATACAGACAAAATAATGCTGAGGAAGGGGAAGTGGAAGGAATTGAGGACATGTAAAGTGATGGGCAGGGGTTTGAAAAAGGAAGAAAAAAAATCAAAAAAAATTATAAAATTGATAGCAGGGGAAAGGGAAAACAAAAAAAAATAAAAATAACACAAAACAAAAAAGATACAAAAAATTATAACAACTTATTTTAGTAAAAACCCCCAATCAACTGTTTTAAAAAAAATTTCATTAACAGTTAAAGTTAAAAGATGTAGTTTAAAATACTGTGGACCCCCGGGGGTTGTGATGCCCAAACTCCCCTTTTTGTAAGTTTATTTTTAAATGCTTTTTTTTAATGTATTTTTTGGGGGCTAAAAGGACTAGTCTAATTTACATTATTCCTTATGGGAAAAATTTGTTTTAATGGCACTTTAATAGCATTCGGAAAAAAATCACAACACCGGGGTCCACTGTATGTAGTTTAAACACTGTAGTTATAAGTACTGGTTTTAAAAAAGGAGGGGGTTTTTTGAAGTTTTTTAACTGTGTGTAAACACCCCCCTGGCAAAACAGTAATGGAGTGAATGATGTAAAATTTTTTTTTTCGGGGGACCCCACCTTTGGGGAAACGGCGATGTGTTAATAAAAAAAAAAAAATAAAATAAAAATCTTTGAAAGGGAAACAAGAATTTTTACTAGAGCACTGTCCCTCTTTAGGTCACCATCACCATCAAAGGGGCTCTAGGGAAAAAAATGACGGGAAACAGGTGTAAAAGGACAC
>WNWK01040112.1:0-17129 GCA_009830355.1 Cherax destructor | reverse complement strand
CAAGATGGCCCGAATTGCCTCGGAAATTTTTGGGGACCTTAACAGGTGGTCCCTCGACTTACGATGGTCCCCAAACTAAAATTTTTGATGTAAGTTTTTTTTTTAAAGCTTTTGTAAGTGAAATTTTGGGGGGGCCCAAAAGGCCCAGTCTTTTTTCCAACATTTCTTAAGGAGATAAATTCTTTTGGGGTAATGACACTTGAACAGCATTCTGGAATTAAAAATATCGAAGTCGAGGTACCCCCGTATTTCCCAAACCCATGGAGGAAGGGCCCATTGGTCTATATTTCCCCAAGGCCCTGTCCCCCGCCTTGTAAATATATTACTTTTTGCCCTTTTCCACGGGGTTGGCACTTTTATTTTTTGTAGTGATATATTAAAAAGATTTGCCAAAGGTTTGCTAAGTTCCTTTTTTACTTTCCCTTTTAAAAACTCTTTGCAAACAGTTCATCAGGGCCTAGGGATTTGTTAGGTTTTAATTTCTCTATTTGTCTGAGGACCATGTCACTAGTTACCCCAATCGAGCATAGTCTATTATCTTCTTGTTCTACATAATTTATTATTTCTGAATTCCGCTAGTATCTTCCTGAGTAAAACTGAGAGGAAGTAAGTATTGAAAATTTCACACATATCCTTATCACTGTCCGTGATCTGCCCTGAGTTACTCTTAAGTGGGCCTATTTTATCCCTAATCTTACTTGTATACCTGAGAACCCTTTTGGGTTAGTCTTGAATCCCTTGCACCTTAGCCTCATAATCCTTTTGCTTTTCTTATTCCTTTTTATTTCTCTCTTTAATTGAAAATAATGATTTCTTATCTGTCCATCCCCTTTTGATACGCCTATATATGTGTTAAATTGAAGCAGCCAGCATAACCAATGAGTTATAGTGTGTCAAGACACGGAGGGTAGGAGTGATGTGAGAAAATGGGGTGTTAAGAGTGGAGGTGGACCATGCCATGTGACTTGTAGATGCTAGTTACATGTGACTGCTATGGTACATGTTATTATGATTGTAAGATCTTTATATATGTATATCCATGAATATATATGATATTTTTTGTAATCGTGGTTTAAATAACCCATGGAGAGGGCTGGTTAAGTTTTTTTTCAGATGCAACAGAGAATCATGAATGTAAGTATTCCCCCTAGACTATAAGACCTTTAATACCCTATGCTCGAACATGTAGTGAGAACCTTGATGATAAAGTAAGGGAAAATTACATAACAATATGGGTGTGAAGCATGGGTTGCAAATGCTGCAGCGAGGAGGAGGCTGGAGGCAGTGGAGATGTCCTGTCTAAGGGCAATGTGTGGTGTAAATATTATGCAGAAAATTCGGAATGTGGAAATTAGGAGAAGGTGTGGAGTTACTAAAAGTATTTGTCAGAGGGCTGAAGAGGGGTTGTTGAGGTGGTTTGGTCATTTAGAGAGAATGGATCACAGTAGAATGACTTGGAGAGCGATAAATCTGTAGGGAAGGAAGGCGGGTAGGGTCGTCCAGAAAAGGTTGGAGGGAAGGGGTAAAGGAGGTTTTGTGGGCGAGGGCTTGGACTTCCAGCAAGCATGTGTGAGCGTGTTAGATAGGAGTGAATGGAGACGAATGGTTTTGGGACATGACGATCTGTTGGAGTGTGAGCAGGGTAACATTTTGTGAAGGGATTCAGGGAAACCAGTTAATTGATTTAATTGGACTTGAGTCCTGGAAATGGGAAGTACAATGCCTGCACTTTAAAGGAGGGGTCTGAGATAGTGACAGCTGGGAGGACTTTTCTCAGCTGTCGTATCTGAGCTCCTCTGCAAAGACAGTGATTATGTATGAGTGTGGTGAAAGTGTTGAATGATGATGAAAGTATTTTCTTTTGGGGATTTTCTTTTGGGTCACCCTGCCTCGGTGGGAGACGGCCGACTTGTTGAAAAAAAAAAATGTGTAAAGATCCTAGGATAACCCAAAAAGTCAGTGACACTTATTTCCATTGGGGTCCCTGTGTCTGTACTATATGGTGCCACGAGCATGCTGCATGAGGCACCAGCAAAGACTGAGAGTGAGTCTGGGACCCAAGCTGTTATCCATGGATAACGTTCTTGTCTCCACAGACTCTCGGTTCTCCGCTCACCTTTTCCCTCCTCATCAATTCTATGATTCACCTCATCTTTTATAGACCCATCTGCTAACAAGTCCACTCCCAAATACACTGGACCCCGAGTTTCGGTCACCTCGAAATCGAATAATTATGCAAGTTTAATATTGTAAGTGCTTTTGTATGTGTATTTTGGGGTCTGAAAGACTAATCTAATTTACATTTTTCCTTAAGAAACAAATGCGTTCGGTAATGGGACTTGAACAGCCTTCTGGAATGAATTATGACTGAAACTCGGGGTCCACTGTACAGTGGACCTCGACTGTGAATTAATCCATTCCAGAGTCTGACACAAGGCAAACTTACGAATGGCGAAACCATTTTCCCCAAAGAAATAGTGTAAATCCAATTAATCCATTCCGGACAAAAAATACATTTTTAGAGAATAAATATAGATTTACATATGTATGAGCTAATATAAACTCTACGGCTTATTTATCTATCACAATTCATATAATATGACATAATAAACAATATTAATAACATAGAAACATGATACACATATGTATACAGTGGACCCCCCGGATTTCGTACTGCTCCCAACTTGAACAATTATGTAAGTGTATTTTTGGGGGTCTGAAACGGACTAATCTAATTTACATTTGCCCTTATGGGAACAAATTCGCTCGGTAACAGCACTCGAACAGCATTCTGGAACAAATTATGGCTGATAACCGGGGGTCCACTGTACTTTAGAATGAATAAAATATAGTGGACCCTCGGTTTTCGTTCACCTCCAAACTCGAACAATTATGTAAATGTATTTTTGTAAGAGCTTTTGTAAGTGTTTTTTTGGGGTTCTGAAACGACTAATCTAATTTACATTTGTCCTTATGGAACAAATTGCTCGGTAATGGCATTCAAACAGCATTCTGGAAAGAATTTTCAACGAAAACCGAGGGTCCACTGCACGTCATTATGTATGCCTCCCACGCACATTCTCAGGCAGTGTAGCATTGTTTCTGGTTGAGTGAACATTATCCTGTGAGTTCATACAAAACATTTTTTAACAATCCATTGTTTTTGGCCCTTGATTATTGTGTGTGACTGCTAAATAAGCCACCATGGGCCCAAAGAAAGCTCCTAGTGCCAGTCCTTTGGTAAAGAAAGTGAGGAACACCATAGAATTAAAGAAAGAAATTGTAGCAAAGTATCAAAGTGGAGTCAATAAAGGCTATAGCGCCAGCCAGCGATAAAGTGTAGCACTAACAGTGTAACAAGTAAGTTAAGCGATAGAAAAATGACGACACAAAACTTAACTCCTCCATTGTTGTTTGAGGAGTACAGTGGACCCCCGAGTTTCGTAAAAACTTCACTCCTGAAGTCTGCTCAAGTGCCATTACCGAACGAATTTACTCCCTTAAGGAAAAATGTCACGTAGGTTAGTCTATTTCAGACCCCCAAAAATACTTTTCCACAAGCACTTACAATATTATACTTACATAAATGTACGATTTCCGGGTTTACGAAACTCGGGGTCCACTGTATAAGGGCACTGAGTCCAGAGCTGCCCTCTGCCACCATCTCCTCCAAGAAAAGTGTAAATATTTCTTATTTATAAATTACGTACATTGTGTCAGTGTGAATAGTGGTGGTGGCCTGCTGCTGCCAGGCCCACCACCACCACTAATAATAATAATAATAATAATAATAATAATAGTTTATTTGGACATGATACAGAGAATTACAATGGGTTATGAGATGTACATGCCAAAAGCCCCTAATATGCAGGGCATTTTGGGCAGACTTAAAGTTAACTTAAAACTAAATGGTAAGAATTTTAGTAAATAGTTTACAATATGAGTATAGTTGAGTATTTTAGCTATGAAATTTGAACATAGTTTAGACATGACATTTTTGAAACAGTTTTATACTATGGTCTTATTTATAAAATTAATTAAATCAGATTAAACAAATTAAATCAATAATTTGTGTTGCAATAACAAATTATATGGTCATTAGATGAGTTACAAGGAGCACAAGGGTACATACTGGATACATGAGGTATAAGTTTCAACATTTGTACTAGATTATATTTGATAAACTATTTTTCTTTGAGCAATTAAGTAAAGGGTTTTGAAGCTAAATGGTAAGAATTATAGTAGACAGTTTACAATATAAGTATAGTTGAGTATTTGAGCTTTGAAATTTGAACATAATTTGAACATGACATTTTGAAACATAATAGTTTTATAATTTTAGATCATTTAGAGTTTTATATGTCTACATAATAGAATTATTAAATCAGATTAAACAAATTAAATCAATAATTTGTTTAATGAGGCTACTAAAATGCCGGAGCAATGGGCTAGTAACCCCTTCTCCTGTACACATTTACTAAAAAGAGAAGAAGAAAACTTTATAAAACTGGGTTGTTTGAATGTGCGTGGATGTAGTGGATGATAAGAAAGAGATGATTGCTGATGTTATGAATGAAAAGAAGTTGGATGTCCTGGCCCTAAGCCGAAACAAAGCTGAAGGGGAGGCGAGTTTCAGTGGGGAGAAATAAATGGGATTAAGTCAGAGTATCTGAGAGAGTTAGAGCTAAGGAAGGGGTAGCAATAATGTTGAAGGATCAGTTATGGAAGGAGAAGAGGGAATATAAATGTGTAAATTCAAGGATTATGTGGATTAAAATAAGGGTCGATGCAAAAGTGGGTCATAATAGCTGTATGCACCTGGAGAAGAGAGGAGGTAGAGGAGAGAGAGATTTTGGGAGATGTTAAGCGAATGTATAGGAACTTTTGAACCAAGTGAGAGAGTAATTGTGGTAGGGGACCTAAATGCTAAAGTAGGAGAAATATGTAGAGAGGTGTGGTAGGTAAGTTTGGGGTGCCAGGTGAAATGATAATGGGAGCCCTTTGATTGAACTTTGTATAGAAAGGGGTTTAGTTATAGGTAATACATATTTTAAGAAAAAGAGGATAAATAAGTATACAAGATATGATGTAGGGCGTAATGACAGTAGTTTGTTGGACTATGTATTGGTAGATAAAAGACTGTTGAGTAGACTTCAGGATGTACATGTTTATAGAGGGCCACAGATATATCAGATCACTTTTTAGTTATAGCTACAGTGGGAGTAAAAGGTAGACGGGATACAAGGAAAATAGAAGCAGTAAGTAAGAGAGAGGTGAAGGTTTATAAACTAAAAGAGGAGGCAGTTAGGGGAAGATATAAACAACTATTGGAGGATAGATGGGCTAGTGAGAGGTAGGCAATGGGGTCGAAGATGTATGGAGTAGGTTCAAGAATGTAGTGTTAGAGTGTTCAGCAGAAGTTTGGGTTACAGGAAAGTGGGTGGGAGGGAAGAAGAGCGATTATGGAATGATGATGTAAAGAGAGTAGTAAGGGAGAAAAAGTTAGCATATGAGAGGTTTTACAAAGTAGAAGTGATGCAAGGAGGGAAGAGTATATGGAGAGAAAAAGAGAGGTTAAGAGAGTGGTGAAGCAATGTAAAAGAGAGCAAATGAGAGAGGGTAGATGTTATCAACAAATTTTGTTGAAAATAAGAAAAAGTTTTGGAGTGAGATTAATAAGTTGAGGAAGCCTAGGGAACAAATGGATTTGACAGTTAAAAATAGGAGAGTAGAGTTATTAAATGGAGAGTTAGAGGCATCGGGAAGATGGAGGGAATATTTTGAGGAGTTGTTAAATGTTGATGAAGACAGGGAAGCTGTGATTTCGTGTATAGGGCAAGGAGGAATAACATCTTGTAGGAGGTGGAAGATCCAGTTGTGAGGTGGGGAAAGTTCGTGAGGCAGTGGGTAGAATGAAAGGGTAAGGCAGCTGGGATTGATGGGATAAAGATAGAAATGTTAAAAGCAGGTGGGGATATAGTTTTGGAGTGGTTAGGTGCTATTATTTAATAAATGTATGGAAGAGGGTAAGGACCTAGGGATTGGCAGAGAGCGTGTATTGTTCCTTTGTATAAAGGCAAAGGGGACAAAAGAGAGTGCAAAATTATAGGGAATAAGTCTGTTGAGTGTACCTGGTAAAGTGTATGGTAGAGTTATTATTGAAAGAATTAAGAGTAAGACAGAAAGCAGGATAGCAGATGAACAAGGGGGCTTTAGGAAAGGTAGGGGGTGTGTAGACCAAGTGTTTACAGTGAAACATATAGGTGAACAGCATTTGGATAAGGTAAAGAGGTTTTGTGGCATTTATGGATTTGGAAAAGGCGTATGATAGGGTGGATAGGGGGCAATGTGGCAGATGTTGCAGGTGTATGGAATAGGCGTGAGGTTACTGAAAGCAGTGAAGAGTTTTTATGAGGATAGTGAGGCTCAAGTAGTGTAGGAGGGAAGGGACTATTTCCCAGTAAAGTGGGCCTTAGACAAGGATGTGTGATGTCACCGTGGTTGTTCAATATATTTATAGATGGGGCTGTAAGAGAAGTGAATGCGAGGGTCTTGCAAGAGGTGTGGTTGTTAAAAGATAAAGAATTAAATACAAAGTGGGAGTTGTCACAGTTGCTTTTTGCTGATGACACTGTGCTTTGGGAGATTCCTGAAGAGAAGTGCAGAGGTTGGTGGATGAATTTGGTAGGGTGTAAAAGAAGAAAATTGAAAGTGAATATAGGAAAGAGTAAGGTGATGAGGATAACAAAAAGATTAGGTGACGAAAGATTGGATATCAGATTGAGGGAGAGAGTATGGAGGAGATGAATGTATTCAGATATTTGGGAGTGGACATCAGCAGATGGGTCTATGAAGGATGAGGTGAATCATAGAATTGATGAGGGAAAAGGGTGAGTGGAGCACTCATGGAGTCTGTGGAGACAAAGAACTTTGTCCATGGAAGTAAAGAAGGAATGTATGAGAGATAGTTATACCAACACTCTTATATGGGTGTGAAGCATGAGTGATGAATGTTGCAACAAGGAGAAGGCTGGAGGCAGTGGAGATGTCATGTCTGAGGTCAATGTGGTGTGAATATAATGCAGAGAATTCGGAGTTTGGAAATTAGGAGGAGGTGCGGATTACTAAAACTATTATCCAGAGAGCTGAGGAGGGGTTGTTGAGGTGGTTGGGACATGTAGAGAGAATGCAACGAGATAGAATAACCGAGAGTGTATAAATCTGTAGTGGAGGGAAGGGGGGTGGGGGTCGGCCTAGGAAGGGTTGGAGGGAGGGGTAAGGAAGTTTTGTAGGAGGGCTTGGACTCAGCAAGCATGTGTGAGGTATTTGATAGGAGGAATGGAGACAAATGGTTTTTAATACTTGACGTGCTGTTGGAGTGTGAGCAAAGTAACATTTATGAAGGATTCAGGAAACTGCAGGCCGGACTTGAGTCCTGGAGATGGGAAGTACAATGTCGCACTCTGAAGGAGGGGTGTTAATGTTGCAGTTTTATAACTGTAGTGTAAAGCACCTCTGGCAAGACAGTGATGGAGTGAATGATGATGAAAGTTTTTCTTTTCGGGCCACCCTGCCTTGGTGGGAATCGGCGATGTGTTAATAAAAAAAATAATAATTTGTTTAATCTGATTTAATAATTAAATCAATAATTTAATTGGCAATAATAGTTTATATGGTCATTAGATGAGTTAAAAGGAGCACAAGGGCAAATGAGGATGGATTTATTTATATTAGTTGGTTTATACATTATAAGATATACATGGCATATACATTATGAGGTATAGTGGACCGTATAACACTCCAAAACTCACCCTTTTATGTAAGTTTATTATTGTAAATGCTTTATAAGTGTATTTTTGGGGTCTAAAATGGACTAATCTAATTACATCATTCCTTAAGGGAATAAATTGCTTAACAGCACTTGAACAGCATTCTGGAATGAGGGTGATTTTGGAGTGTTCAAATAGCGAGGGGCCACTGTACCCATAAGTTTCAACATTTGTACTAGATTATGTTTGATAAATTATTTTTCTTTGAGCAATTTTGTAGGAGGTTTTGAGGCTAGGGAGTAACACAGTGAATAATGTTATTTTGAGGCAGTGTAAAGTTATTTAATAACTTTAGGTAATGTAAAGTACTGGGTATTTAGTTTTGGCAGTAGGTGGTTTTTAGCAGAGTTTTGAATTGATGTACAGACCAGGTTTCTTTGGTAATTATAGAAATTTTGTCTTGGACTGCCTCCTTGTAAGCTGCCCTCTGGCAAGCACTGTTGACACCGAAAACCTGAGAGGCTTCTCTCAGACTTACATAATAATAATAATAATAATAATAATACTTTATTGAGACATGGCACAAAGATACATGGTTGGGTAGACAAGATACATAGGTATTAATGAGATGTACATGCCAAAGCCCCCAATATGCTGTGCATTGTGGCATTCTTAGACTACTTAATTGTAGACTACATGGTAAAAATTATGGTTGATAATTTATAAAATAAGTATAATTGTGTATCTAAGTTATAAAGTTTGAATATAAGTTGAACATATCAATTAATTGTAGCAATGCAACTAATTGAGTGAGATAACAATTTAAAACAATTAATTGCATTGCAGTTACAGTTTACATGGTCATTATAATGTAAATGTTGTGGAAACAGTTAGCTTAGTAGGTATTATTCATAACAGGTTTTTACATTTAAGTGATTAATAGGTTTTACATTTAAGTGATTATTCTACTTTGTTGGGAATGTCTGATATTGAGCATTTAGGCTTGGGTGAGAAGGTGGTTTTAGCATCGCTTTGAATTGGGGTACAGGCAGGGCTCTTTGGCAATGGCAGGTAATAATCCTAAATTTTCGTGCCTTTTATATGCATTGAGTTTTACATAGTGTTAGATGGACACGGGAACATCGAGGAGTGATCTGTGTCTAGTGTTATGGTCATGTGTCCTGTTAAAATTGGTAAGGAGAAGTTTGAGGGTGGGTTAATATTTGCATAGAGTGTTCTATGTATGTACAGGCACAGTAAAAGTATGGATGTCTTGTATGGTGAGTAAGTTTAGGTTTTTGAATATTGGTGAGTATGTTGTCTGGAGTGAATTTGTTATCATTCTAACTGCTCCCTTTTGTTGCATTATTAGTGGTCTGAGATGAGTTATTGATGTAGAGCCCCATGCGCAGATTCCATAGGTGAGGTAGGGTAAATGAGTGAGTGATATAGGTAAGGAGAGCTGGTTGTGGAACATTGTACCGTATCTTGATAGTATTCCCACGGTCTTGAGACTTTCTTGGAAATTTGTTGTATATGTGTCTGAAATTTGAGGCCATGGAGGCTTATGGACAGAATTTGTAGCTGACTGCAGTCGAAAGAATTCTTCACCTACATGCACTACTAAAAAAGGGTTTAACTTACTTGATGGAGTAGAAATGTCTCCTAGTCTTCAAATCTCCCTAAGCTATAACCCCTCCAACACCATGTGCAGGAAGGACCTTAATCTGCAATAATTCAAGTGGTATTAGTGTCCTGCCTGCACCTCAGAGTTCCCTGGTTTCAAAGGATATCCCCTAAGCTATATGCAGTAAGTGACACTAGCTTCTAGACTAATACTTAAGGGGATTGCCCACAATTATTACCTTTTTAGTGGGCGTTCGCCCGCTATAACCCACAGCTCAAATAACCCCACCTTCCTCCAAATATCGCAGCCAGCTATACTAAGAAAAATGCAAAGTGTATTATCTTACTGCGGGGCCTGGGCCAGAGACGAATATCCACAGTACGTCGGAAGCCTCTGTGATTCTTGGTTCCCAGGCAAGTATTTTGAAGACATGTGGGCACCAAGCACTAGCTCTTGGTACCTTGTTAACACCACGGCGTCCACTTCAAGAAGAAGGAACTAGTGCCTTCCCACCTATATTCAAGTGTGGAGCTGCTAGTTCTCGTTAGCTAACATAATCTAATGTTCCTATTCAGGCCTTAAAACTACCTATGTTAAGGTGCTAGAGCTACATTATTAATATCTAACGTTGCCTCAATAATCCTAATATTAGTTAGTAACTGTACAAACTTACCTAGGCCTTCCTAGGGAGTAAATCTATCAATAATATGTACTACATATCTTACTACCTTCGCCAACTGTGAGTGTGTTTGTTTGGTTGGGTGTGTGGTTTCATGAACTCAGAGGACTGATCCGTGGTATGTTTAAGGCTCCTTACGGCTCACTTACCCTGTGGAACTTGAGCGACTCAAAAAGTTTCCACAGTAATCATAGGTAATAAATTCCAAATTTTGGGCCTTTGATGGCATTGCGTTTTGCATAGTATGAGGTGGACGCGGGAACATCGAAGAGTGATCTGTGCCTTGTGTTATGTTCATGTGTCCTGTTAAGGTTGGTTAGGAGAATTTTGATTTGTGGGTTAATATATGTACAGCTTATGGTCAGTGGCCCTTATAAACCCAACAACAATAACACTATCACCAGTCCTCACATTCGTAATGACATATTTTATTCATTCTAGAGTATATATCATGTTTCTATGTTACTAATATTGTATAGTATTAGTACTTACCTAGGTAGTAGGTTGGTAGACAGCAGCCGCCTAGGAGGTACTACCGTCCTGCCAAGTGAGTGTAAAACGAAAGCCTGTATTTGTTTTACATGATGGTAGGATTGCTGGTGTCTTTTCTCTGTCTCATAAACATGCATGATTTCAGGTATGTCTTGTTACTTCTACTTACACTTAGGTCACACTACACATTCATGTACAAGCATATATATATACACACCCCTCTGGGTTTTCTTCTATTTTCTTACTAGTTCTTGTTCTTATTTCCTCTTATCTCCATGGGGAAGTGGAACAGAATTCTTCCTCGTAAGCCATGCGTCGTAAGAGGCGATTAAATGCCGGAGCAAGGGCTAGTAACCCCTTCTTCTGTGTATATTACTAATTGTAAAAGGAGAAACTTTGTTTTCCTTTTGGGCCACCCCGCCTTGGTGGGAAACGGCCGACGTGTTGAAAAGAAGATTAAGTACTTAGTGAATAAGTCTTTAGAATAAGCTGCCCTAATGCCATGGCATGCAGTGGCTCTCCTTGCATTACAGTTTTATAATTGTAACTACAGTAGACCCTCATTTAGCACGACTTTATGTTGCGCGTTTGGGTATTACACGATTGAAGAATTGCGGCACATTTTATCTAACACGACGTAAACCTTATATTACGCGATTCGCTGGAGGGAAAATTTTGAGCGCACGGTCGCCTGCGATAGGTTAAACCATTGAGTCAGTGGGGTCCTACTGAAAGAGGCTATGAGCCACATCAAATGTTTAATGCTGACGGCACAAGTGTTTTCTGAAGAAAATGCCAACATGAACTTATATCAGTCAGCAAGAGAAAAGTCCAGGCTTCAAGACAGCAAAGGATCGCTTCACCTTGCTCCTTGCGGTAATGCATCAGAGATTTCAAGGTAAGCCCATGGTTATGTTCCGCTCTAAGAATCCTTCATGCTTTAAGGAAAAGGGAATTTGTTTTCCTTCCCACAAACTTAAGTTTATTCAGGCATACAGAGATAGTTACAATGATTATCATACATAGCAGCATATGGTAGAGAACCAGGATAACCCAAAGTGTTATCCTTGAGAAACCCTAGGATAACCCAAAGTGTTATCTCTTGGAGAACCTAGGATAACCCAGTGTTATCCTTGAGAACCTAGGATAACCCAAAGTGTTATCATAGAGAACCTAGGATAACCCAGTGTTATCCTAGAGAACCTAGGATAACCCAAAGTGTTATCATAGAGAATCTAGGATAACCCAGTGTTATCTCAGAGAATCCGGGATAACCCAAAGTTTGGGTTATCCTAGGTTCTCACACATATGCTGCATGTATGATAATCTTTGTAACTGATCTGTTATACCTGAATAAACCATTAATTTGCAGGAAGAAAACAAATAACCATTCCTCAAGCGGCCGGCGCCAATGTTGTGGAACAGCTGAGAGACCACCCGCCTTCCCATGCTACCCCCCCCAACAACACCCCACCATCCCAGCATTCGTATTCCATACGCGTGCCAGCTGTTTGTGAAGAATAAGAGAGTGAGATCTTTAAATTACTATAATTGTATCTGCTCAGCAATCATGTCACCCAGTAGGCATACCAGTGTTGCTCAGCGGCAAGAAAATGTTTAAGCATTTTTAAGTCTAAGAATTACCAAGAAAAACAAAGATATTAGGCAAATCATAACCTGTGGTTGTAATGAAGTGTTACTTTGTACAATAAAAGATGTAAACATAAGTTTGTGTGACTAACTTACTGACTGACTGGATTGACTTACTGAATGATTTGATGACTTACTGAATGACTTGACTGACTTACTGAATGACTTGACTGACTGACTGGAACATTACTGAGACTTACTTGACTGACTGACTGTATGAATGACTTGACTGACTGATGACGAATGGACTTGACTGACTGACTGACTGAATGACTTGACTGACTTACTGAATGACTTACTGAATGTCTTGACTGACTTACTGAATGTCTTGACTGACCCACTGAATGACTTGACTGACTTACTGAATGACTTGACTGACTGACTTACTGAATGAATTGACTGACTGACTTACTGAATGAATTGATTGACTGACTTACTGAATGACTTGGACTGACTGACTTACTGAATGACGACTGGACTGACTTACTGAATGACTTGATTGACTGACTTACTGAATGACTTGACTGACTGGACTTACTGAATGACTTGACTGACTGACTTACTGAATGAATTGACTGACTGACTTACTGAATGAATTGACTGACTGACTTACTGAATGAATTGACTGACTGACTTACTGAATGACTGACTGACTTACTGAATGACTTGACTGACTGACTTACTGAATGACTTGACTGACTGGACTTACTGAATGACTTGACTGACTGACTTACTGAATGACTTGACTGACTTACTGAATGACTTGACTGACTTACTGAATGACTTGACTGACTTACTGAATGACTTGACTGACTTACTGAATGACTTGACTGACTTACTGAATGACTTTATTAAGTTAGAGACACTCAGTACAACCATCGACTTCAGTTCCAGAACCTATACTATCAACCTCAGCCCAGTAGGGCCACAGCATAACTCCCACTCTCTTCACAATCATCCACAAACATCACACCACAATTTAAGGTAAATACTATTATTTCTGTTAAATTTGTAGTCTTAAACAGTAAAAACAACATAATACATCATGATAATGAACTACAATTACATATTCTCTTTTATATTTGTAAGATCTGTTGGTCTAAAAACTTGTTTGGCTTTTTGGGGACCCCAGGAACGTAACCCTATTTTCCCATAAGTTCTTTTAATTATCTAAGACATTTTAGCTAACACGATGTTTTCAGGAACGTAACTACCGTTAAATGAGGGCCTACTGTACCAATAACTATGTATACTTGTAACTTGAACTGAAATAAAAATATTATTATTATATTATTATTATTATTATTATGTCATATTAGATGAATTTGATAGATAAATAAGCCGAGAGCTGATATTAGTGTCAAATTGAAGCATTTTGTCCTGCCTCCAAACAAACTTGCCTCCCTCTCTCCTCCTCTCCATCTTCCATACACCAACAAGAGTCGCCAATAAAGGTAAGTGATGTTAAATGTTCATTTATACATGTTATTAGTACAGTGGACCCCGGATTCGCTCATTTTTCGTTCAAGAATGCTGTTCAAGTCACATTAAACGAATTTATTCCCATAAGCAATAATGTAAATTAGATTAGTCCATTTAGACCCCAAAACTACACTTACAAAAGCACTCACAAAAATAAACTTACATAAAAGGGCGAGTTTGGAGACCATCGTAAACCGGGGTCCACTGTACTTTATATTTATTTGTCATTCTTTCTGTATGTAAATCTATATTTAATCTCTAAAAATATTTTTTGTTAATACTTCTGGGTGTCTGAAACAAATTAATTGAATTTACATTATTTCTTAAGGGAAAATGGTTTCAATTTTCGATGATTTCAGTTTTAGTTGATCCCTCTGGAACGGATTAAACACGAAAACCGAGGGTCCACTGTACTTTGGAGGAGATGCTGGCAGAGGGCAGCTTGTTGTCAGTGGCCCTATATAGTACCTCAAACAACATAGGAGGAGTTTCGTGTCGTCCTTTTCTATCGCTAATCGCTACACTGTTAATGCTACACTTTATCGCTGGCTGGCACTATAGCCTTTATCGACTCCTGCTGCTTTAGTATCGACATATCGTAAAATCACTGAATCACTGAAGAAGGCACATTCTTCCCTCTCTTCCTCCTCCACTTTGGTACAGTGAACCTCGGTTTTCATTGAAAATTCTTTCCAGAATGCTGTTCGAGTGCCGTTACAGAACGAATTTGTTCTCATAAGGACAAATGTAAATTAGATTAGTCATTTCAGACCCCAAATATACACTTACAAAAGCTCTTACAAAAATACACTTACATAATTGTTCGAGTTTGGAGGTGAACGAAACCAAGGGTCCACTGTAATTTTACTACGAGTTCTAGCTTGAATTCTATTGTGTTTCTCACCTTCTTTACCATAGGGCTGGCACTAGAAGCTTTCTTTGGGCCCATGGTGGCTTATTTAGCAGTTGCAAGCACAAAAGAATGGAATATGTACTATTACGAAATGTATTGTATGAACGCGTGGTGATGGTCACCGCTCAGACACAATGCCACAATGACACTGAGTAGCCTTTGTGTGCGTGTAGACGCTGGGAGGCTGCATGAACGGGTTCCGGATGACTGACGATTGGTGAGGCAAATGACAATCTGCGAAGCAATATTTTGACGAAAACATTATGATAGGCGAAATTTACGAAGAGCAAGGCTTACGATATTCAAGGGTCCACTGTATCTGATTACATTCACTTCATCCATACTTCCCTCCAATCTGATATCCAGTCTTCAGATTGGAGGGAGGGAAAATGGAGGAAGTGAATGGACACAATATCTAAACAAATAATTAATTTTTTCTTAAGTACAGTGGTACCCTGAGTTTCAAACTTTCTTCATTCCAGAAGGCTGTTCAAGTGCAATTACCGAACGAATTTGTTCCCACAAGGAATAATGTAAATTAGATCAGTCTGTTTCAGACCCCAAAAAATACACTTACAAAAGTACTTACAATAATATACTTACATAATTGGTCAAGTTGGGAGAAGTTCAAACTCGGGTACCACTGTATAATACACTATTAAGACTAGATTAGATATTATTTTATTATTTCTTTAACAATATTTAAGAAATAATTCATAGGAGCATGAATTTATAACGGTTACATAATTTGGTTTATGGTACAAAATAAGCCATTACTCTTAGGCAGTAAATGAAATAAGATAAAGGAATGCAATGAAAGCAAAAAATACTCTATGTAATACTTGTTTAAATTAATTATTAATTAGCATTTCTTAATGTAAACACATTAATGTAAACACATGATTTTTCACTATGAAACAGATACTTAAGTCTAGTACACGATCTCCTTTAGGCATTTACATAATCAAAGAATATGTTAGCATTTGTGCAATATCAAGTATAAATCAGGTGCTAAAATAATATCTAATCTAGTCTTAATAGTGTATTATACTTAAGAAAAAAAATTAATTATTTGTTTAGATATTGTGTCCATTCACTTCCTCCATTTTCCCTCCCTCCAATCTGAAGACTGGATATCAGACTGGAGGGAGGGAGTATGGAGGAAGTGAATGTAATCAGATATTTGGGAGTGGACTTGTCAGCAGATTAGTCTATGAAAGATTAGGTGAATCATAGAATGGATGAGGGGGGAAAAAGGTGAGTGGAGAACCGAGGAGTCTGTGGAGACAAAGACGTTTTCCATGGAAGTAAAGAGGGGAATGTATGAGAATATAGTGGTACCAACACTTATATGGGTGGTGAATGTTGCAACCAGTAGAAGGCTGGAGGCAATGTGCAGTGTGAATATAATGCAGAGAATCTGTAGCTTGGAGATTAGGAGGTGCAAGGTTTCTAAAAGTATTATCCAGAGGGCAGAGGAAGGGTTGTTGAGGTGGTTTGGACATTTAGAGAGGATGGAACAAAACAGAATGATTTGGAGGGCATATAAATCTGTAATGGAAGGAAAGCGGGGTAGAGGTCATCTTAGGAAAGGCTGGAGGGAGGGGGTAAATGAGGTTTCGTGTGCAAGAGGGTTGGATTTAAGACAAGCATGCTTGAGCATGTTAAATATGAGCAAGCAGACGAATGGTTTTATGACTTGACGTCCTCTTAAGGGGGCTCCTTGTCGCGGTAAAGAGGCTATCGGTCTGAGGAATTGGACCTCTTGGTCTTCTTCCTCAGACTGAACCTAATTACCCCCAATCCTCCTCCCCATTCCCATCTTCCCCATCCTCCCTTTCCCTTTCCTCCTCCTCATCCCTTCCTTATTTCTTTCCCATTTTTACCCTGGGAGCTTTCCACAGGCATTCTAGTTCCTAGGTAGGGGAAGGGTACCGTGGTCCAATACCATTCCGTTGAGGTTCTTGGCGGTGGTGTAGTTTGCCGTGGAATCTGGAGCACCTGGGGATGTCCCACTCTCTCCGGTCCCCGGGGGTGGCCTTGGGTATCTTTCGGCGACTGGTGTATCTCTGGAGGCCACCTTCGGATTCCGGTGGTGGTGGCCGAAGGCGGTATGCTTTAGGCAGATATCCGCCGCTCTTTTGTCCACCGATGTGGCTCGGTGGATGTGAGGTTGCTATCCCGGATTGCTGGTTTATGGCATGAAGGGTAGGGTATGGCACGGGTTCCATGCAGCATCTGCACTACTTGCGGTGTTGAGGTCCTCTGGGCGCGGAGGGGATTTACGCCCTTTCATTCCTCCTAGGAGCTATTCCTCCACGTTCCCCTCTTTTTTATTCTTTTTTTTTTCTTTATTTCTAATTTCTTTTTTTTTTTCTTAAAAACAAAAAGAAAGAAGTAACCAACCATGGATGCCCTAATCCGTGAACCTACCCCCGGCCTCTTGATACTGCACCTAGTTCTGACCCTACCTGTTAATGGACAACTCTTCGGACAACTCTAATACCCTGTACCTCT
>WNWK01040111.1:0-17130 GCA_009830355.1 Cherax destructor | reverse complement strand
GTTGGGGTTAAATGTAAATAGACTGTACAATTAGATGATTGAGTTAAGAGAAATTGTCGACTGTGTGTTCTGTTACTAAGTGTTCATTATCTAGAATTTTTTTTGTGTGTTCATGTTCCCTGCGAGTTCTGAGCTTTAACAGTTGACCGTGCTAGCCGAGTCTCTCTTTTTCTGTTAAAACTTCTTCCTTGTAAATATATTTATTCTTCCTCAGAGCTCGCTGAGTGCATGAATACAGATTGATCGATCAAATTTGCAAATTGTAATTTATGTAATCCGTTATATCTAGATCCATTAAAATTCTCTTAAGTACCATTAACTCAAGAAGTGCGAGAGTAAGATTAATCTTGATCAGTTCCAAGTTATAATGTGTTTGCTATTGTATAGATTCATCCAGTACCACCTGTCTGTTCAGTCTATAGAGTTGTATAGTATGCCGAGACGTCATACGATAACATGGCCGAGCTGTCGTATCAGTATCATATGTACACTGTTCCCACTTATACAGCTGGTCCCTTTGCGTGTGACGTCACGGTACCCGCTGACGTCAGAAGCTCAGCACATGTGCACAGCCTCACATAGGCGGACTGTCTCACTTGCGTTAGACCTAAGAGCGAGACAGACGGTGTGGCTGGACTCTCCTTCTCTTACTGTAAATATACCGTAACCATCCAACAAGGAGTATCTTTGACCTCCTATATATCTCTCTCAAGACCCACATGACAGTCGGCCTAGGAAAGGCTGGAGGGAGGGGGTAAAGGAGGTTTTGTGTGCAAGGGGCTTGGACTTCTAGCAAGCATGTGTGAGCGTATTTGATAGGAGTGAAAGGAGACAAATGGTTTTTAATACTTGACCTGCTGTTGGAGTGTGAGCAAAGTAACATTTATGAAGGGATTCAGGGAAACCGGCAGGCCGGACTTGAGTCCTGGTGATGGGAAGTACAGTGTCTGCACTCTGAAGGAGGGGTGTTAATGTTGCAATTTTATAACTGTAGTGTAAAGCACCCCTCTGGCAAGACAGTGATGGAGTGAATGATGATGAAAGTTTTTCTTTTTCGGGCCACCCTGCTTTGGTGGGAATCGGTCGATGTGTTAATATATATATATATATATATATATATATATATATATATATATATATATATATATATATATATATATATATATATATATTATATATATATATAATTATTTTTTAAAGATATTTTTTTCATTTATGTTAATGTAAACATTAATAATTTTGTATCAAAGAACCTTAGAAAACTTACCTAACCTTATTATAACAAGCGCAATTTAATTTAACCTAATCCAACTAAATATATTTTAGATAAGTTTACAATAATTTAATAATAAACAAACACAATGAAATATATTTTTTCCGTTAGGTTCAGAATGATTTTTGCGATATTATTGCATTTTAAGCCTAAATTGCAAGTTTACCTATATATATATATATATATATATATATATATATATATATATATATATATATATATATATATATATATATATATATATATATATATATATATATATATATATATATATATACACATATATATACTGCAATTTTCGGTAAATGCTATTAAGACAGGACATAGAGGATTGAATAGCTCTTGGAATGCTCGTCATAGCGCGTGCTATTTAATTTTCAATTTACTTTTCAATCGTATTTAAAAAAAAACTTATTCCCTGAAGTTGAACTTTAAAAGAGTTGTCTCTATATGAATTAGGAAAATGTTTATTGCAGTGTGTTTACAGTGCTGACACCAGCTGTTCTTCAGGTCCTGTGGCGTCGCGCTGACGGGTTGATGCCAGTGGGTCGGGCGTCGGTGGGCAGAGACTGGAGTCTCGTCATCAGCTCCGTCAGCACCAGCGACCAGGGAGTGTATGTGTGTCAGGCCTCCAACACTGCTGGCACCCACCATGCCAACACCACCCTCCTTGTTGTTGGTAGGCACCCTACAGTACCACCATTACCACCCTCGTTGTTAGTGGGTGACCACCACTGTCCTCGTTGTTAGTGGGTGACCACCACTGTCCTCGTTGTTAGTGGGTGACCACCACTGTCCTCGTTGTTAGTGGGTGACCACCACTGTCCTCGTTGTTAGTGGGTGACCATCACTGTCCTCGTTGTTAGTGGGTGACCACCACTGTCCTCGTTGTTAGTGGGTGACCACCACTGTCCTCGTTGTTAGTGGGTGACCTCCACTTTCCTCGTTGTTAGTGGGTGACCACCACTGTCCTCGTTGTTAGTGGGAGACCACCACTGCTCTCGTTGTTAGTGGGAGACCACCACTGCTCTCGTTGTTAGTGGCAGACCACCACTGTCCTCGTTGTTAGTGGGTGACCACCACTGCTCTCGTTGTTAGTGGGTGACCACCACTGTCCTCGTTGTTAGTGGGTGACCACAACTGTCCTCATTTTTAGTGGGTGACCACCACTGTCCTCGTTGTTAGTGGGTGACCACCACTGTCCTCGTTGTTAGTGGGTGACCACCACTTTCCTCGTTGTTAGTAGGTGACCACCACTGTCCTCGTTGTTAGTGGGTGACCACCACTGTCCTCGTTGTTAGTGGGTGACCACCACTTTCCTCGTTGTTAGTGGGTGACCACCACTGTCCTCGTTGTTAGTGGGTGACCACCACTGCTCTCGTTGTTAGTGGGTGACCACCACTGTCCTCGTTGTTAGTGGGTGACCACCACTTTCCTCGTTGTTAGTGGGTGACCACCACTGTCCTCGTTGTTAGTGGGTGACTACCACTGTCCTCGTTGTTAGTAGGTGACCTCCACCACTATCCTCGTTGTTAGTGGGATGACCTCCACCACTATCCTCGTTGTTAGTGGGATGACCTCCACCACTATCCACGTTGTTAGTGGGATGACCACCACTATCCTCGTTGTTAGTGGGATGACCTCTACCACTATCATCGTTGTTAGTGGGTGACCTCCACCACTATCCTCGTTGTTAGTGGGATGACCTCCACCACTATCCTCGTTGTTAGTGGGATGACCTCCACCACTATCCTCGTTGTTAGTGGGATGACCACCACTATCCTCGTTGTTAGTGGGATGACCTCTACCACTATCATCGTTGTTAGTGGGATGACCTCCACCACTATCCTCGTTGTTAGTGGGATGACCTCTACCACTATCATCGTTGTTAGTGGGATGACCTCCACCACTATCCACGTTGTTAGTGGGATGACCACCACTATCCTCGTTGTTAGTGAGATGACCTCCACCACTATCCTCGTTGTTAATGGGTGACCTCCACCACTATCCTCGTTGTTAGTATGTTCTCCACTACAACTTTCCCCCGATGAAAAGCAGGGGCGCCACTAGTACACTGAGAGACAACACCATAAGTGTCCGAGGCCCAAGACCCATGGCTGTCTTCAAGAAGGCACTGGAAAGGCACCTAATGTCAGTACCTGACCAACCCAACACTACACCTTTGCGAAACATAATGAGGGCAAGTTCCTGGGCCTTCACCTTGACAGCAGCCTGAAATTCAGCACCCATATCCAACACATAACAAAGAAAGTGTCCAAAACTGTGGGGATCCTCTCTAAGATACGGTATTATGTACCACAATCAGCCCTACTCACACTATACTACTCACTCCTCTATCCCTACCTCACATATGCCATTTGTGCATGGGGATCAACAGCAATTACCCACCTAAAGCCAATAATAACCCAACAAAAAGCCGCAGTAAGAATTATCACGCAATCCAACGTTAGGCAGCACCCTCCCCCCCCACTCTTCAAAGACCTCCATACTTACTACTCTGCTATCTACATTTATAGAACCATTAATTCCAACTTTAACCCTGAGCTAAAACACTTTCTTGACAGTTGTGATAGAACCCATAGACATAATACCAGACACAAACATCTCTTTGACATTCCCCGTGTCCGACTAAATCTATACAAAAATTCAATGCGCATAAAAGGGCCTAAAATCTGGAACTCCCTGCCTGAAAACTCTAGAACTGCAGACACAACCTCCATTTTCAAAAGCACCGTTAAAAAACATCTTATCTCACTCACGCACCCAACCTGTAGCTAACCACATGAAAACTACTTTATCTTGCACATATCCACAGCAAAATACACTTATTGATATCTGTGATTCCCCTTAATTTGCACAGGACTTACCAAAATTCTAATACAACTGTTGCTTCATAATTCTTAAGCTAGTCATAAGTTTGCCTAAGACACTCCAATTTAGAAACTGTATTATGCCAATACATCACCTTTACCATTAATATATAAACTAATTGTTAAATTCTTAAACTAATTGTTAAATGCTTAAATGTTTAAATTCCAGTACCTCAATTTTGTAAACCTAGTTAATCACTACAATTACCTAACCTTACTATCTGTATAATCATTGTGTCACTATTGAGTAAGACCTATCATAAAACTGCCTGAAAAGCCTAGGCATACCTAGGCATATTATTGGCCATCTTGTAATATCTACTTCATAAAATGTATAATTATAAGTAAATTTACCAGAAATAAAGAATTTGAATTTGAATTTGAACCGGGCTGTAGTTCGTAAGTCAGTTTGCGTGCAGCCGGCAGTAACAGCCTGGTTGATCAGACCCTGATCCACCATGAGGCCTGGTCTCAGACCGAGCCACGGGGGCGTTGACCCCGAAACCCTCTCCAGGTAAACTCCTCCATCACTACCTCCTTGTCACCAACTGGTTGTAGTAAGAGGTGCACACATCTGTCTTACAGATGGTATTAATCACCGACAAATGTGAAGTAAGACAGGTGTGCAGTGTTAGCATGTTTTACTAGGAGAATGGTTTACTGGAATGGCTTTTTTCAGTCTTGAGAAGCCATTCGTGGTGACACGTCTCCTCAGTAGCATATCCTAGCACAACACAAGTGTCTCATTCCACAGACATTCTCATCATTCCCACCACCAAGTCCCTGCAACGTGACATTCCTGTACCACACTGTACCCCCTTGTATTTCTACGTTTCATTCCTCTCCTCCTGTACCTGTACTTGTCCACCACCTGGTTGTACCCTGCTGCACCCACTTGTACCGTGGCTCTCCTGCCATGGACACAGTGTGATGGGTACCATTCTTGGCTCGTTATTTAGTGTCATTAGCGCATTTTTCGTGTTCTTAATGACCCTTGAAATTGTGTATCACTTGCAAGGTTATCATTTTTATCATCCAGATTCTTCAGAAGTTTGTGCTTGTCACAAATTGGGTTTTAATCATCAATTATTTCTCTCTCGCTCTCTCTCTCTCTCTCTCTCTCTCTCTCTCTCTCTCTCTCTCTCTCTCTCTCTCTCTCTCTCTCTCTCTCTCTCTCTCTTTCCCTCCCTCCCCTTCATCATTATATATGTCTTGCATTATTTACGTCTTACGTTATCCTGCTGGTGTCGTATATAAAGATGCTAGTGCCTGGCTGGCTTCAAATATTTTTCTATAAAAATATCCTCGTTGTCACATGTTTACAAAATATCACCGAGATCCTCACCAATTTTTTGTGGAAACTTATAAATCAGATGATGAGTGTGGGACCAACATACATTCCAGCGGAACAATACTTCTGTAATACAACCACATATCTATCCTATGGACGGTAGTGGCTAGTTTATTGTGCACCTCATACCCATCCTGTGGAGGGTAGCGCAAGAGCATATGTCTACCTGGAGTCTACCTGGAGAGAATTCCAGGGGTCAACGCCCCCGCGGCCCGGTCCGTGACCAGGCCTCTTGTTGGACCAGAGCCTGATGGATACACAAAAGACCTAGGAACTAGGCCCCTAAAGGGTTAACAGAAGTATTTGTGGATTTATAACTACAAATGTCTTATCTGTTGCAAGCAAATTTAGAATACTTGCTGAATATGACTGGTAACTTATTTTGGTTCATAAACTACCTTGACATATCACATACTCTCTATGTTTCTCAACAATAAAATGCACAGTGGTAACCTTTTAGCAAGACTCACGAAATCGTAATGACACGATTGCAAACAAATCGTACCACGGGTGGGGTTCGAACCCGCGGTCAGAGAGTCTCAAAACTCCAGACCGTCGAGTAAGCCACTGGGCCAGCTAGTGGCTTACGCGACGGTCTGGAGTTTTGAGACTCTGACCGCGGGTTTGAACCCCACCCGTGGTATGGCTTGTTTACCTTTTAGCAAGTTAAATTGAATTTAACGATAAACTGAGCAGTGGTGAGTGTCACCATTACGTAGCTTAAAAACATTTTAAAGGTAAATAATCGAATGTTAGGAGGCACAGTAGTGTTTGTCTGAAGGGATGTTACAGTAGGTTACAGTGATTTTAGCGCGATTACATTAACATGTAAAGCACATTATGCAGCAGTGATTAAGTGTTCCCACACTGACTACTACACCTCTGATACCAGTGTTCCCACACTGACTACCACACACCTGGTACCAGTGTTCCCACACTGACTACCACGCGCTTGGTACTAGTGTTCCCACACTGACTACCATACACCTGGTACCAGTGTACCCACGCTGACTACCGGTGGCCTAGTGGGTAAAGCTCTTGCTTGACGCACGGAGGGGCCGGGTTCAATTCCCGGTGGGGCAGAAACATTTCGAAGTGTTTCCTTACATACACACACACACATATATACAACAGGCCTAGTGTCTAATTGACATGTGCCTAGGACAAAATGGTAACTAACACCTGGTACCAGTGTTCCCACACTGACTACCACACACCTGGTACCAATGTTCCCACACTACCACACACCTAGTACCAGTGTTTCCACACTGCCACACACCTAGTACCAGTGTTCCCACATTGCCACACACCTACCTGGAGTCTACCTGGAGAGAATTCCAGGGGTCAACGCCCCCGCGGCCCGGTCTGTGACCAGGCCTCTTGTTGGACCAGAGCCTGATCAACCAGGCTGTTACTGCTGGCCGCACGCAGTCCAACATACGAACCACAGCCCGGCTGATCAGGTACCGACTTGAGGTGCCTGTCCAGTGCCTGCTTGAAGACAGCCAGGGGCTTGTTGGTAATCCCCCTGATGTATGCTGGGAGGCAGTTGAACAATCTTGGGCCCCTCACACTTATTGTGTTGTCCCTCAACGTGCTAGTGGCACCCCTGCTCTTCATTGGGGAATGTTACATCGCCTGCCGAGTCTTTTGCTTTCGTACGGAGTGATTTTTGTGTGCAAGTTTGGTACTAAGCCCTCGAGAATTTTCCATGTGTATATAATAATGTATCTCTCCGCCTGCGTTCTAGAGAGTACAGGTTTAGGAATTTCAAGCGTTCCAGTAGTTGAGGTGGTTTATCGCACTTATGCGTGCGGTGAAGGTTCTCTGCACATTTTCAAGGTCAGCAATTTCACCCGCCTTGAAAGGTGCAGTTAGTGTGCAGCAATATTCCAGCCTAGATAGAACAAGCGATCTGTAAAGTGTCAACATGGGCTTGGCATCCCTGGTTTTGAAGGTTCTCATTATCCATCCTGTCATTTTTCGAGCAGATGCAATTGCTACATTGTTATGGTCCTTGAAGGTGAGATCCTCTGACATGATCACTCCCAGGTCTTTGACATTAGTTTTTCGCTCTATTGTGTGGTTGGAATTAGTTTTGTACTCCGATGAGATTTTAATTTCTTCACGTTTTCCGTATCTGAGTAATTGAAATTTCTCATCATTGAACTTCATATTGTTTTCTGCAGCCCATTTAAAGATTTGGTTTATGTCTGCTTGGAGTCTTGCAGTGTCTTCAACGGTGGACACTGTCATACAGATTCGGGTGTCATCTGCAAAGGAAGACACAGCACTGTGGCTTATATCCCTGTCAATGTCTGATATGAGGATGAGGAATAGGATGGGAGCAAGTACTGTGCCTTGTGGAACAGAGCTTTTCACAGTAGCTGCCTCAGACTTTACTCTGTTGACTACTACTCTTTGTGTTCTACGTGTTAGGAAATTATAAATCCATCTACCAACTTTTCCTGTTATTCCTTTATCACGCATTTTGTGTGCTATTACACCATGGTCACACTTGTCAAAGGCTTTTGCAAAATCTGTGTATATAACATCTGCATTCTGTTTATCTTCCAGAGCATCCAGGACCTTGTCGTAGTGGTCCAGTAGTTGGGACAGACAGGAGCGGCCTGCTCTAAACCCATGCTGTCCTGGGTTGTGCAATTGATGGGTATCAAGATGGGTGGCGATCTTGCTTCTTAGAACCCTTTCAAAGATTTTTATGATATGGGACGTTAGCGCAATTGGTCTGTAGTTCTTTGCTATTGCTTTACTGCCCCTTTGTGGAGCAGGCTATGTCTGTTGTTTTTAGTAGCTGCGGGACGATCCCAGTGTCCATGCTCCCTCTCCATAGGATGTTAAAAGCATGTGATAGGGGCTTCTTGCAGTTCTTGATGAACACGGAGTTCCATGAGTCTGGGCCTGGAGCGGAGTGCATGGGCATGTCATTTATTGCCTTTTCAAAGTCATTTGGCGTAGTGATGATGTCAGAAAGGCATGCGTCTGTCAAGTTCTGTGGCACTCTCATGAAAAAATCATTTAGGTTTTCGATTTTCAGTCTGGTTAGTGGCTCGCTAAAGACTGAGTCATACTGGGATTTAAGTAACTCACTCATTTCCTTGCTGTCATCTGTGTAGGACCCATCCGGTTTAAGTAGGGGCCCAATACTGGTTGTTGTTCTCGACTTTGATTTTGCATAGGAAAAGAAATACTTAGGGTTTCTTTCAATTTCATTTATGGCTCTTAGTTCTTCCCGTGTCTCTTGATTCCTATAAGATTCCTTTAGTTTTAATTCGATGTTTGCTATTTCTCTGACTAGTGTCTCCCTACGTATTTCAGAGATATTGGCCTCCTGTAGCCGCTCCGTTATTCTGTGCCTTCGCCTGTATAGGAGCGCCTCTTCTTTCTAGTTTGCATCTTCTCCTCCTTTTCCTTAAGGAATTTGCCTTGAGCAAACCTCAAGTACCACAGAGTTAATTTGTTCAAGACATAGGTTGGGATCCGTGATGCTTAGGCAATCTTCCCAGTTTATATCATTTAGGACTTGGTTTACTTGGTCCCACCTTATGTTTTTGTTATTGAAGTTGAATTTGGAGAAAGCTCCCTCACGGCTGATCACATTTTGTTGATCTGGAGCTCCCCGCATGCATGTCTGGACCTCTATTATGTTGTGATCTGAGTATATTGTTTTTGATATGATGACATTTCGTATCAGATCATCATTGTTGGTGAAGATGAGGTCCAGCGTATTCTCTAATCTTGTGGGCTCTACTATTTGCTGGTTTAAGGTGAACTTGGTGCAGAGATTTAAAAGTTCATGCATGTGTGAATTTTCATCTGAGCTGCCTCCTGGTGTTATCTCTGCTACCACATTGTTTGCAATGTTCCTCCATTTTAGGTGCCTGAGGTTGAAATCCCCCAGTAGCAAGATGTTGGGGGCAGGAGCTGGAAGATTTTCCAGACAGTGGTCAATTTTCAGAAGCTGTTCCTGGAATTGTTGGGACGTTGCATCCGGGGGCTTGTAGACAACCACGATGACCAGGTTTTGATTCTCGACCTTTATTGCTAATACTTCAACTACATCATTTGAGGCATTTAGTAGTTCTGAACATATAAGTGACTCTGTGATATACAGGCCAACCCCCCCTTTTTGCCTATTCACTCTGTCACACCTGTATAGGTTGTAGCCCGGGATCCATATTTCATTGTCCAAGTGATCTCTTATGTGGGTCTCTGTGAAAGCCGCAAACATGGCATTTGACTCTGTAAGCAGTCCACTAATGTAAGGTACCTTGTTGTTTGTTGCTGGCTTTAGACCTTGTATATTAGCAAAGATGAGAACAAGCACGTATAACAGGAAGGGCACTGGAATGGATCAGGGAATACCTCACAGGGAGGCAACAACGGGTCATGGTGCGCGATGAGGTATAACAGTGGGCACCTGTGACGAGCGGCGTTCCGCAGGGTCAGTCCTAGGACCAGTGTTATTCTTGTTATATGTAAATGACATGACGGACGGGATAGACTCAGAAGTGTCACTGTTCGCAGATGATGTGAAATTAATGAGGAAAATCACATCGGAAGAGGACCAAGCAGGACTTCAAAGAGACCTGGACAAGCTTGACATCTGGTCTAGCAACTGGCTTATCGAATTCAATCCCACCAAATGCAAAGTCATGAAGATCGGAGAAGGGCAAAGAAGACCGCTGACAGAGTACAGGCTAGGCGGACAAAGGCAACAAACCTCGGCAAAGGAGAAAGACCTTGGGGTGAGTATAACGCCAAGCACGTCTCCGGAGGCATACATCAACCAGATAACTACGGCAGCATATGGGCGACTGGCAAACCTAAGATTAGCGTTCCGTTACCTTAACAAGGAATCTTTCCAGACACTGTACACCGAGTACGTCAGGTCCATACTAGAATATACAGCACCAGTCTGGAACCCACACTTGGTAGAGCACGTAAAGAAACTAGAGAAAGTGCAAAGGTTTGCCACAAGGTTAGTTCCACAACTCAGGGGTCTGTCCTATGAAGAAAGGTTGAGGGAAATAGGACTAACAACACTGGAGGACAGAAGGGTTAGAGGAGACATAATAACGACATACAAAATACTGCAGGGAATCGACAAGGTAGACAGTGACAGGATGTTCCAGAGAGGGAACACAGAAACAAGGGGACACAACTGGAAGCTGAAGACTCAGATGAGTCAAAGGGATGTTAGGAAGCATTTCTTTAGCCACAGAGTAGTCAGGAAGTTGAATAGTCTAGCGAACGATATAGTGGAGGCAGGAACCATACATAATTTTAAGACAAGGTATCATAAAGCTCATGAAGCAGGGAGAGCAGAGACCCAGTAGCAGACAGCGAAGAGGCGGGGCCAGGAGCTGAGTCTCGACCCCTGCAACCACAATTAGGTGAGTACAATTAGGTGAGTACACACATACACACACACACTATTTGTACACCTTGTTCATGCTTCTTTCACTGCAGTTTTATTTACTAGTATGGTAATCTACAGTTGCAGTATATTACTACATTGTTGTTGTGTTGTTGTAGGCTGAATTGTTCTTATGTGTTGCTGTACTGCTCTTGTGTGTTACTGTTCCTGTTCTTACTTATTACTTTACCATTCTTCCATGTTGCAGTACCATTCTTGTATGTTGACGTAGTGAAGTATATAAGGCAGTATATAATGCAGTATATATGCCCCACACTGTCACATCAACTTCACATTGTTTCATACTATGGAACAATACTCTTCTCCAGGGTGAGGGACTGACCTCCTCAAAACTACGTCTTCAAAGGTGATGGACTGATTACATCGTCTTCACATCTCTTCTGCTTCTACCAACTTTTCTGTATTGGACTGAAGAAGACTACTGTGTAGGCGAAACGTTTAGAAATAAATATACACAACTGTTGCATATGTGTCTTACCTAACAACATGTCGCTATTTTATACCTTTTTAACATTCATCAAGTTGAGAAGTTATCAAGCAGTTGTTGAAGGTTTTAAAATACTTGTGTACTATGGCACTGTCATCAGCAAATATAACTTCTATACTTACATTACTATGACACTGTCATCAGCAAATATAACTTCTATACTTACATTACTATGACACTGTCATCAGCAAATATAACTTCTATACTTACATTACTATGGCACTGTCATCAGCAAATATAACTTCTATACTTACATTACTATGACACTGTCATCAGCAAATATAACTTCTATACTTACATTACTATGACACTGTCATCAGCAAATATAACTTCTATACTTACATTACTATGACACTGTCATCAGCAAATATAACTTCTATACTTACATTACTGTGACACTGTCATCAGCAAATATAACTTCTATACTTACATTACTATGACACTGTCATCAGCAAATATAACTTCTATACTTACATTACTATGACACTGTCATCAGCAAATATAACTTCTATACTTACATTACTATGACACTGTCATCAGCAAATATAACTTCTATACTTACATTACTATGACACTGTCATCAGCAAATATAACTTCTATACTTACATTACTATGACACTGTCATCAGCAAATATAACTTCTATACTTACATTACTATGACACTGTCATCAGCAAATATAACTTCTATACTTACATTACTATGACACTGTCACCAGCAAATATAACTTCTATACTTACATTACTATGGCACTGTCATCAGCAAATATAACTTCTATACTTACATTACTATGACACTGTCATCAGCAAATATAACTTCTATACTTACATTACTATGACACTGTCATCTAGCAAATATAACTTCTATACTTACATTCTATGACACTGTCATCAGCAAATATAACTCTATACTTACATTACTATGGCACTGTCATCAGCAAATATAACTTCTATACTTACATTACTATGGCACTGTCACTCAGCAAATATAACTTTATACTTACATTACTATGACATGTCATCCAGCAAATATAACTTCTATACTTACATTAATGGCACTGTCATCAGCAAATATAACTTCTATACTTACATTACTATACACTGATATTAGCAAATATAACTTCTATACTTACATTACTGTGACACTGTCATCAGCAAATATAACTTTTATACTTACATTACTGTGACACTGTCATCAGCAAATATAACTTCTATACTTACATTACTGTGACACTGTCATCAGCAAATATAACTATATACTTACATATGACACTGTCATCAGCAAATATAACTAATATTACTAAGAACATGTAACATCAAAAATAGTCAGAACATATGAATGTAAATTAATTTCAGACGTAACGTCATAATCAAGAAGTAATCAACATACATGAATGTTGCTATAAGTCTAATAAAAACACTGTCAAGCAGTTTAATTACACGAAGAGATCACTACAGCAACATACATGAATGGTAAAGTAATAAGAACAGTAACAGTAACACACAAGAGCAGTACATCAACATACATGAATGGTAAAGTAATAAGAACAGTAACAGTAACACACAAGAGCAGTACATCAACATACATGAATGGTAAAGTAATAAGAACAGTAACAGTAACACACAAGAGCAGTACATCAACATACATGAATGGTAAAGTAATAAGAACAGTAACAGTAACACACAAGAGCAGTACATCAACATACATGAATGGTAAAGTAATAAGAACAGTAACAGTAACACACAAGAGCAGTACATCAACATACATGAATGGTAAAGTAATAAGAACAGTAACAAGTAACACACAAAGACAGTACATCAACATACATGAATGGTAAAGTAATAAGAACAGTAACAGTAACACACAAGAGCAGTACATCAACATACATGAATGGTAAAGTAATAAGAACAGTAACAGTAACACACAAGAGCAGTACATCAACATACATGAATGGTAAAGTAATAAGAACAGTAACAGTAACACACAAGAGCAGTACATCAACATACATGAATGGTAAAGTAATAAGAACAGTAACAGTAACACACAAGAGCAGTACATCAACATACATGAATGGTAAAGTAATAAGAACAGTAACAGTAACACACAAGAGCAGTACATCAACATACATGAATGGTAAAGTAATAAGAACAGTAACAGTAACAGTAACACACAAGAGCAGTACATCAACATACATGAATGGTAAAGTAATAAGAACAGTAACAGTAACACACAAGAGCAGTACATCAACATACATGAATGGTAAAGTAATAAGAACAGTAACAGTAACAGTAACACACAAGAGCAGTACATCAACATACATGAATGGTAAAGTAATAAGAACAGTAACAGTAACAGTAACACACAAGAGCAGTACAGCAACATACATGAATGGTAAAGTAATAAGAACAGTAACAGTAACACACAAGAGCAGTACATCAACATACATGAATGGTAAAGTAATAAGAACAGTAACAGTAACACACAAGAGCAGTACAGCAACATACATGAATGGTAAAGTAATAAGAACAGTAACAGTAACACACAAGAGCAGTACATCAACATACATGAATGGTAAAGTAATAAGAACAGTAACACACAAGAGCAGTACAGCAACATACATGAATGGTAAAGTAATAAGAACAGTAACAGTAACAGTAACACACAAGAGCAGTACATCAACATACATGAATGGTGAAGTAATAAGAACAGTAACAGTAACAGTAACACACAAGAGCACTACAGCAACATACATGAATGGTAAAGTAATAAGAACAGTAACAGTAACACACAAGAGCAGTACAGCAACATACATGGATGGTAAAGTAATAAGAACAGTAACAGTAACACACAACAGCAGTACAGCAACATACATGAATTGTAAAGTAATAAGAACAGTAACAGTAACAGTGACATCTGGTCTAGCAACTGGCTTCTCGAATTTAACCCCACCAAATGTAAAGTCATGAAGATCTGAGAAGGGCAAAGAAGACCGCTGACAGAGTACAGGCTAGGTGGACAAAGGCTACAAATCTCATCAAAGGAGAAAGACCTTGGAGTGAGTATAACGCCAAGCACGTCTCCGGAAACACACATCAACCAGATAACAGCGGCAGCATATGGGCGACTGGCAAACCTAAGATTAGCGTTCCGTTACCTTAACAAGGAATCGTTCAAGACACTGTACACCGTGTACGTCAGGCCCATACTAGAATATGCAGCACCAGTCTGGAACCCACACCTGGTCAAGCACTTTAAGAAATTGGAGAAAGTGCAAAGGTTTGCGACAAAGCTAGTTCCACAACTCAGGGGGCTGTCCTATGAAGAAAGGTTGAGGGAAATAGGACTAACAACACTGGAGGATAGAAGGGTTAGAGGAGACATGATAACGACATACAAAATACTGCAGGGAATCGACAATGTAGATAGTGACAGGATGTTCCAGAGAGGGAACACAGAAACAAGGGGACACAACTGGAAGCTGAAGACTCAGATGAGTCAAAGGGATGTTAGGAAGCACTTCTTCAGCCATAGGGTAGTTAGGAAGTGGAATAGTCTAGCGAACGATATAGCGGAGGAGGGAACCATATATAGTTTTAAGACAAGGTATGATAAAGCTCATGGAGCAGGGAGAGCAGACCCAGCAGCGGACAGCGAAGAGGCGGGGCCAGGAGCTGAGTCTCGACCCCTGCAACCACAATTAGGTGAGTACAATTAGGTGAGTACAAGAGCAGTACAGCAACATACATGAATGGTAAAGTAATAAGAACAGGAACAGTAACACACAAGAGCAGTACATCAACACATAAGAACAGTTCAGTCTACAACAACACACAAGAATGCAGTAATATACTGGAACTGTAGATTAACATACTAGTAAATAAAACTGAAGTGTAAGAGTCATGAACAAGGTCTACAAATAGTGTGTGTGTACTCTCACCTGGCTGGGCCAGGTTGCTCCTGGCCCAGCCTCTTCACTGGTCGTTACTAGGTCACTCTCCCTGCTCCATGAGCTTTATACCTCTTTTGTGTGTGTGTGTGTGTGTGTGTACGTACTCACCTATTTGTGGTCCCATGGGTCGAGACTCAGCTACTGGCCCCTCCTCTTCACTGTCCGCTACTGGGTCCCTTCTCTCCCTGCTCCATGAGCTTCATCATACCTCGTCTTAAAGCTATGTATTGTTCTTGGCTCCACTACCTCACATGCTAGACTATTCCACTTCCTGACAACTCTGTGACTGAAGAAATACTTCCTAACATCCCTTTGGCTCATCTGAGTCTTCAACTTCTAATTGTGACCCCTTGTGTCTGTGTACCATCTCTCGAACATCCTGTCTTTGTCCACCTTATCTATTCCTGGCAGTATTTTGTATGTCGTTATCATGTCTCCCTTAACCCTCCTGTCTTCCAGTGTTGTCAAGCCGATTTCCCGTAACCTTTCTTCGTAGGTCAGTCCCCTTAGCTCCGGAACTAGCCTTGTTGCAAACCTTTGCATTTTCTCTAATTTCTTGACGTGCTTGACCAAGTGTGGGTTCCAAACTGGTGCTGCATACTCCAGTATGGGCCTGACGTACACAGTGTACAGTGTCTTGAACGATTCCTTACTGAGGTATCGGAACGTTATTCTCAGGTTTGCCAGGCGCCCATATGCTGCAGCAGTTATCTGGTTGATGTGCGCTTCCGGAGACATGCTCGGTATTATACTCACCCCAAGATCTTTCTCCTTGAGTGAGATTTGCAGTCTCTGCATTTGGCGGGGTTAAATTCGAGAAGCCAGTTGCTGGACCAGGTGTCCAGCCTGTCCAGGTCGCTTTGTAGTCCTGCCTGATCTTCATCTGATTTAATTCACTACACATCATTCAACTACCATATATTCACTACACTACACATCATTCAACTACCATATATTCACTACACTACACATCATTCAACTACCATATATTCACTACACCACATCATTCAACTACCATATATTCACTACACCACATCATTCAACTACCATATATTCACTACACTGCACATCACTCAACTACCATATATTCACTACACTGCACATCACTCAACTACCTTATTTTCACTACACTGCACATCACTCAACTACCATATATTCACTACACTGCACATCATTCAACTACCATATATTCACTACACTGCACATCATTCAACTACCATATATTCACTACACTGCACATCACTCAACTACCATATATTCACTACACTGCACATCACTCAACTACCATATATTCACTACACTGCACATCGCTCAACTACCATATATTCACTACACTGCACATCACTCAACTACCATATATTCACTACACTGCACATCACTCAACTACCATATATTCACTACACTGCACATCACTCAACTACCATATATTCACTACACTGCACATCACTCAACTACCATATATTCACTACACTGCACATAACTCAACTACCATATATTCACTACACTGCACATCACTCAACTACCATATATTCACTACACTGCACATCGCTCAACTACCATATTTTTCACTACACTGCACATCCTCAACTACCATATATTCACTACATTGCACATCATTCAACTACCATATATTATAAGTGAATCTTCAGAGCGGCTAACTTTTCTGGGGGCCTCCAGCTTCCACCCATCCTCCTCACACACCAACCCTTTTTGAGACCCC
>WNWK01040110.1:0-17130 GCA_009830355.1 Cherax destructor | reverse complement strand
CATAGCCGCCATATGTCCCGGGGTACGCAGAGCCGGCACATCCTCACCTGTCCAGCATATGAGACGTATACTTGAGTACGAAACTCTTGCATCTGAACATATGACGGGATAGGCCTCCTCAAAGTCATTTTGAGGGAGTATGATCCCGCCAGCATGCCAGCATAAGTTCCCTGCTGCCACCGACCAACATTAGCTACGTGTATAGTCCCATACTGGCCGAATACTCGCCGAACATCAAATTCAACAGCCTCAAACGGGATTTTCTTCACATGAATCCAAGAGTAATGCGCCGACACATCACGCATACGCACCTCCAATCCCGAGTTGACGACAATAGGCTTGTCCTGAAACTTGTCCACCACTTCTTCATACACGCCAGTGGAGTTGAACTTGACAAAAAATCTGGCTTATCCATTCAAAGAGATGCCATAAATGACCTCAGTTGATATTCCGAAGGTGTCACGTAGAACCAATGGCAAGATGATCTCAGCATTATCAGGATACACAACACCTTTAATCAAGTCCACACAGACAGTGTTAACACGGCGCCGGTAAGTATCCGCCATGATGGTGAAAATAAAATTTCGTCTAACCTCCACCAGGGGGACGACTGAGCTCACCCGTGCACCACCAAGGCTGGGGAGCAACTGATATTTTTGTTAGTGGGTTGGATTTGAGAAAACCTGTTATGTTCCACCTTTGTTATGTTTTTATGTAAAATCAGCAGCAGCAAGTATGTGATGGCAGGGTTTATTATTTTGAGGAAGATTGAAGTTGCTTTTATTTTGCTTAATTGTGTTAGAAATAGCGTTGTTCAAATTATCATTCTTGCATACATTAATGTGATAATTCAGACGTGTTTTGAGGTTTCTTGCTGTATCACCTATGTATATTCTGCCGCAGAGTATAGTGTAAACCCCTGCATTGACTGGGTCATATTGCTTTGATTTTGTACTGGTTAGATCCCTTATGAAAGTGCTGGTTGATAATTTATTTGCAATAAATCCTGCACACTAACGTTCACACGTCTTGCATTCTTGCATTTAAAAAATATTCAATGCAATGGGATAATTTTTCAATACATTTGTTAATTTTTACTATTTTAAAACATCAGAGATAGTGCAACACACCACCTCCTCCCTCTCCATTATCTCACTCCATTTCCCCAACGTTTCAGGGGCCTCCTCCCGCTTGTTATGTTTTGTCCCAGAATGTGACCCACACCAGTCGATTAACACCCAGGTACCCATTTTACTGATGGGTAAACATAGACAACTGGTGTAGGGAAACATGTTCAATGTTTCTAGTATAGGTGTGGGGGTTCCCCACCTACATCGAAGATAACCAGCAGATGTAAAAGTCAACCATTCAGTGGTGATAGTGAGAATGGTTCACCATCAGTGGTGATAGTGAGAATGGTTCACCATCAGTGGTGATAGTGAGAATGGTTCACCATCAGTGGTGATAGTGAAAATGGTTCACCATCAGTGGTGATAGGAATAAGAGGAGCAGGTGGAGGTGTGTGTGCTGGCTTGCCCATCACCTGACAGACATGTCAACGTCGCACATGATCAGCCTCAGTTTCCTTCATTTTTTGCCAAGTGAAATGTTTTGCTAGTTTAGTGTCTTCCTGACACCCAGGTATCCTCTATGGGACTATTGTGAGCAAAATCAACAGCTTGTTCAGGAAATGTAACTGGTAAAATAACAGGATGCTTGACTGTGGTGGAAACACTATCAGCTGATAACTTGCATGTACTTTTCTCCATAAGTTCACCATTACTATAATAGTAACAATTATCGAGATCCTTTGCTTCACTCTCAGTAACTGCTATATCTTTCAGTCTTTCTAGAAACTGATAAACAAACTGATCCTTGATTAAATCATAATGAGTTAGAATTTTAACGTCAGTTGTGTTGACTTTTACATCTGCTGGTTATCTTCAATGTAGGTGGGGAACCCCAACACCTATACTAGAAACATTGAATGTGTTTCATTACACCAGTTGTCTATGTTTACCCATCAGTAAAATGAGTACCTGGGTATTAATCGACTGGTGTGGGTCGCATCCTGGGACAAAACATAACAAGCGGGTTTCTATATAGTAGTATGTCATTGATGTTAGGTGTGCCTCATATACTGGGTATTCCGCCTCACCCTCCCTTACAACCCCCCACCTACCCTAAACTCTCCATGGCACTCACAGGCAATCTCTGCGGTTCCCTCATTACTATGAGGTTCCGCAACAGGTTGCGCAACACACTGTTAACTCTTTCCCACTCCACCATGTACTTAATTCCCCCATTACCTTGCCCACTTCCCTGCCTCCCAATCTCCCTAGACATCTCTTAGCATACACACACATCAGTCGTCGCTCTATGGGAATGAGTACTAAGCCCCCCCAGTCCCCCCCAATTCCTGACCACATCTTTTCTTAACCAAGATTTTCCATAAGCCCATATATACCTGAACACCTTAACTTCTAAGTTCTTCACGTCATCCTGCAACAACGGGTAAATGGCTGCTACATGCCATAATTTGCTATAAATCATCGCATCACCACTATCACCTGCTGCTGCAGGGTTAGGTCCCCTACCCTCCAACCCCCCATACGTAATATCGCCCCACCGACGGCCCTCTCGGAATTTACTCTCATCACTTCCTTACGATCACTCCTAAATACTACCCCGCAAATTTTGACTTGTTCCACTATTGTCCACCCATATACCATACCCAACCTTCCTCCCATCCATGCACCCACCTCCAACAAACATGATTTCACCCCATTGACCTGCATACCCATCGCCGCACAAAAAAAAACCAAATGATCCTACCTATGTTCGCCAGACCCTCCTCATGGCCTACCAAAACCGTTGTGTTGTCGACATACCCGACAATACCTGGAGCACTGCCAATGCCTACACGTCCTTCCCACACCCCTTCTCCAATCAACCTATAAAAAGGGTCCTGCAGGCACGCTAACAGGATCTGGGACAGGGGACATCCCTGTTGCAATCCTCAACCCATGCCCAGTTTCCTACTTACATGTTCATTCACTTGCACACACACGCACGCCCCCCGCATACAATGTCTCCACCCACCTAACTACTTCTTCCTCAAACCCCTGTCGCCTCATAACCTCAAACAACATGTCACTTTCAACACTATCATATGCTGCCCTCCAGTCCAGTGCTAGCACACCTCCACCCATCCTACCATCAATGAAATCCTTGATTCGTTTATGCCCCTGAACCATGCTCCGACCCGGTATCCCATACTGCCCTTCCGCTATCACTCTGCCTATCACCCTCTTCAACCAGTTCCCCAAGACTTTCGCGAACACCTTGTAATCAGCACACATCATAGCTAAAGCTCTATAATTCCGAACCGTATTCCCATTCTCTCCCTTTTTAACCAACACCACAACTCCAATACTCTGCCCTTTTCCCATGCATCCGTCATCCTTCATTCGATTTAGCATCCTCACCAAACACTCCTTTAGCACCCCCCAATGTGCCCTGTAAAAGTCATTGGGGATGCTGTCGATGTCTGGCGCTTTACTCATGCTATTCACTGCTTCCCACACTTCCTCACTGATCTCACCTTCTATGCTCTCCCTGTCATCCTCCTCTAAAACGCTCCTCATACCCTCCACTAAGATCCTTCACTCACATCCTCCACTAAGATCCTTCACTCACATCCACCACTCTGTACACTCTTCATGTAGTTCTCAAACCATTTGTCCAAGTATACGCCCACTGCTTCTGTCAATCTTATCTGTAGGCCCCGCCCATACCTGTCCATGTCCTCCCCCACTTCTATACAAGACAGAGTCATTCCTTTCCGACGCTTCTGACATCTCCCCAAAACACACGCTGATGGCTTATCTCCCAACAAAATGTCATCCATACCTGCTCTCAATCAGACTGTCAAACCTTTCATTCTGTAGCTCCTTCAGTCTTTCCTGCAAACCCTGGATCTCATTAAGTGCATAAGGCCCCCACCCTCATAACACCGGCTCAATTGGCTCTCCAGGTACTTTTGCAAACCAGACCTCCAGTTATTTTCCTCACGTCCTAGGCGCTTGTAAACCCCTGAATCCCCGGCTTTGCCTTCTCCTCCCACCACTGTACCAAGTTCTCCTCCTTTCGTCCTTTCGCCCACTTCCCTACCCACCAATTCGCAAAAAGCCACTTCCGTTCCTCCCCCACTAGCAATCTCACATTTAACTTCCAATAATCCCCGTACTAGCGAACCCAGTTGACCTCCACTAACACACCCCTGTGGTCCGAAAAACCTATGTCTATGGTCTGCTCAGTTGCATAAAGCCTATCTAAATGTGCAGCATAACCTTTACTTATAAAGGTATGCTCCACCCTCCATCCCCCCTACCACATCTACCAACCCTGCACTACCCAAGACATCCCTCATTACCCCTAACTCACATCCTGCACCCCTTGGTTCAACATCCCTCTTCCAGACCACACTATTCCAGTCACCACCAACAATTGCCACCTCAGGCATACCTCCCAAAAAATCCCTCACAAACTCATTCTTTACCTTTCTGCTATTATCCGCAGGCATGTATACACCTACGAAACATACCCATACCCCACTCCACTCCCCATCCACTTTCACTATCCGTCCCCCTCCCCATTCCTCCCACGCTATCAATTTAAAAGGGCTTGTCTCCTTTATGACTACATCAACACCTCCCTTTAACCTGCCAGAGGACCCTGCATAAACACTATACCCATTCAACCGCAAGTCCCTTCCATACCTATGACTATGTTCTTGTATAAAACCCACTTGTACGTCAAATCATCTGAAAATACCCTCAACCCACTTGTGTTTAATCTCGGCCATCATACCGTTCATGTTAACGGTTAAACACTTTAAAAAAAATGAGAGGGTTTACCCTTAGACCTTTGTGGAAGTGGTACGGCACTCTTACCAGATCCCTCCCCCCTTTTTACTAACACTTTTCCCTCCCCAGGCTCCTTCTGGACCCTGCAAACCACCTTTACCCCGCTGTGCTACTTCCACCCAAGGTTTCTTACAGGATCTTTGCCCTGGCGTGAGAACATCGTCACTGTCAGATGTTGCCACCGATCGTTTGCGGGATTCTCCCACCACATCCAGTCCCTCGACACTTTAACTCGCATGCACTATCACCTGCACCTCTTCACACACCAAACCATTACCGTTTTGGCTTCCACACTCGCAGCCTCCTCGAGAACACCACTACCTCCGTCAGCCACCCCATGCAAGGGGCTATCAAGGAGGCCCTCTAACACTCCTTGTAGTGTGATCTCCAGGCTAATAGCCGAGATGTCAGGTAGACTTCCCAGTGACCCGCCCCCCCTCTGGCTGTGTCATGTCTGGGATGGTGAGACATGATTCCTCCACCCTATCTATACCCCTGTGGTTTAGCGCTTCTATTTGATTATAATAATAATAATAATCCACCCTATCTACAATGTCACTCCACTTTTGTGGTTGTACCTCCAAAACCTCCACGGGTGACTCACTCCTTTCCTCCTGCATGCCCAGCCCCGCAGTGCCCACGTCTTTGTGCTGCGCTTCCCTCCGCACACAGTCTGCTGCAATATGGTTATAGGAACCACAAAGACAGTATGTTCTGCGCTGCATGTATACCTGTGTGCGGAACTCTGGCATCATGACGTTTGACGGTATTGGTCGTCGAACCATCATTTTGAGAGAATAAGAAACCTCAGGCAGACCCTCGTAAGGCACATCATTCCACCTGCCAACAGTTGCCGAGTGTACCACTCCATAATCCTTGAACACAGACACAATGTCCACAGCATCAGCCTCAAATGGAACGTTTCGCACTCTCACCCAGGTGTAAGACTGCGAGCTAATGATTACTTGCAAGTGCAGGTAATATAGATATTATTGCTATAACAGAGACCTGATTCAACCTGAAAGATAGAGAAATGCCTTCCGAGTGCAACATTCAGGGTTACAAACTATTCCACACCGATAGGGTCAACAGGAAGGGTGGTGGAGTGGCGATGTATGTCAGAGATAATTTAAATTGTTGTGTTAGACAGGGTATAAGATTAGAAACAGCAGACACAGAATCTGTTTGGCTACAGTTTCTCGAGGGACGTGAAAAAATTAATTTTGGGTGTGATTTACAGGCCTCCAAGTCTTGATAGGGAGTGCAGTAAGCTGCTATGGGACGAAATTCATAAGGCGTCTACATATGAAAATGTTGTGTTAATGGGAGATTTTAACTTTAGACAAATTGATTGGAATAATGAGACAGGTAATCTCGAGTCTAGTGACTTTCTTGATACGGTTCAGGATTGTTTTTTAAAACAGTTTGTGACAGAACCAACTAGAGGTAGCAACTTGCTTGATTTGGTTCTTGCTAACAAAGAATCACTAATTAATAATCTTGAGGTTAATGAAGAGATTGGGGAAAGTGATCACAAATCACTTAGTTTTAATATATCATGGAATTACCCAGGTAACTGCAATCAAGTCTCTGTTCCAGATTTTCGTGTAGCCGACTTCATGGAACTGAGAAATTACCTAGGTGGGCTAAATTGGGATGACCTGGCTATGGGTCAGGTAGGTGGTTTTGGTTGCCAATATGACGTTTTTCAGAGCGTAGTTCTAGCTGCCCAGACAACTTTTGTTCCAAGTAGGGAAATTAGATCTAACAAAAATGATCCTAAATAGATGAACAATAGATTAAAATATCTCATTGGTCAAAAGAGAGGCATATATAGGCGTATCAAAAGAGGGGATGGACAGATAAGAAATCAATATTTTCAATTAAAGAGAGAAATAAAAAATAGAAATAAGAAAAGCAAAAAGGGATTATGAGGCTAAGGTCGCAAGGGATTCGAAGACTAACCCAAAAGGGTTCTTTCAGGTATACAGAAGTAAGATTAGGGACAAGATAGGCCCACTCAAGAGTAACTCAGGACAGATCATGGACAGTGATAAGGATATGTGTGAAATCTTCAATACTTCAAGAATATGCTCGATTTGGGTAACTAGTGACATGGTCCTCAGACAAATAGAGAAATTAAAACCTAACAAATCCCCAGGCCCTGATGAACTGTTTGAAAGAGTTTTAAAGGAATGTAAAGAGGAACTTAGCAAACCTTTGGCAAATCTTTTCAATATATCACTACAAACTGGCATAGTGCCAGACAAGTGGAAAAGGGCAAATGTAATACCTATTTACAAGGCAGGTGACAGGTCCTTAGCTCTGAACTATACACCAATAAGCCTTACCTCCATAGTTGGTAAATTTATGGAATCAATAATTGCCGAGGCACTTTGTAGCCATCTTGAAAAGCATAAATTGATTAATGAATCTCAACACGGTTTTACTAAGGGGCGTTCCTGTCTTACGAATTTACTAACTTTTTTCACTAAGGTGTTTGAGGAGGTAGATCGTGGTAATGAATATGATATTGTGTATATGGACTTCAGTAAAGCTTTCGATAAAGTTCCACATCAGAGGCTACTGGGGAAACTTAAGGCACACGGAATAGGAGAAATTTTTTCCTGCGTAGAGGCATGGTTGACAAATAAACAAATAGTTCTTTGTTTATTCTTCAGGTCAGCCATTTTATCTGCCTTGAAAGAGGCCACAAGTGTACATCAATATTCCAGCCTAGAGAGAAAAAACGATTTGAAGAGAATCATCATTGGCTTTGCATCCCTAATTTTGAAGGTTTTTATTATCCATCATTTTTCTAGCAGATGTGTTAGATACATTGTTGTGATCTTTGAAAGTGAGATTCTCCGACATTATCACTCCCAGGTCCTGGACTGTGAATGTTAACCCTTTCAGGGTTTCGGCCGTACTAGTATGGCTTACACTCCAGGGTTTTCCACGTACTAGTACGCATAAATTCTAGCGGCTTCAAATCGAGGGGGAGAGAGCTGGTAGGCCTGCATGTGATAGAATGGGTCTATGTGGTAAGTGTGGACAGTATGAAAAAAAACTATTCACCTGCATTGCATTGTGGGAGTGGTAATTCAGTGCGCCTTTGTCACCAAGCCATGCTGCAAGGAATACCTCACTCCAGCAGTGTGAGTGGTTGGGAAGGCAATGGGGGGTTGGGGAAGGCAGTGGGGGGATGAGGAACGCAGTGGGGGGTTGGGGAAGGCAGTGGGGATTGTGTAAACATGGCTGGCTGGCTGGCTGGCTATACAGGCGAAGGCAAAGAATAACAGAGCGACTACAAGAGGCCAATATATCTGAAATATGTAGGGAGACACTGGTCAGAGAAATTGAAAGAAACCCAAAGTATTTCTTTTCTTATGCCCAATCAAAGTCGAGAACAACATCCAGTATTGGGCCCCTACTTAAATGGGATGGGTCCTACACAGATGACAGCAAGGAAATGAGTGAGCTACTCAGTTTTTAACGAGCCGCTAACCAGACTGAGAGTCGAAGACCTAAATGAGTTTTTTATGAGAGTGCCACAGAACTTGATAAACGCAAACCTATCTGACATTATCCTGAGAAATGCGCTCAAACAGCTCTAAATCGTCGAAATTTGCAAACAAATCCAGTTTAGCATATTTTAAAGGGTTTTTTATTGTTTAATTTATTTAAAAATTATATGAAGTATTAAAAAATAAATTATATATTAATGGACATATACTGGGATTTTTTAAAAATATGAAAATTATTTTAAAATATTGGAAAACGATGTATAACGCTTTTTTATTGCATATTTCGATGATTCAAAGCTTTCACAATTTACTGAAAAACTTGATATTTTTAGCTAAAGTATGCCTATAAGCAACGTACTTAAAAAATATAAAATTTCCCTTACTTTTCCAGTAAAATTCACTTGCAGCAGCAATTCTAATTAAAAGTGTTAAAACATATGTACATATTTTAGCTAAAAAATGAGGTTTGTCAGAAAAGCTTTCAAACAGCTCTAAATTGTCGAAATATTTGATTTGTTTTTATCTAAAATATGCCTCTATGTAACATACACGAAAAAAAATTAAATTTCACTTACTTTTCCAGTAAAATTAAATTGCAGCAGCAATTCTTTTTAAAAGTTTGAAAATTTATGTTTTAGATAAAAAAATGAGGTTTGTCACAAAAGCGTTCAAACTGCTCTAAAGCATCGAAATATGTATTAAAACACTATTTTAGCATATTCTTCCGAGTTTTTTAATGTTTCATATATTTGTTAAGAAAACATGAAATATTCAAAAATAATATATTTATAATTGGACATTTGCTGGGATTTTTTAAAAATATGTAAATTATTAAAAATATTGAAAAACGATTTAAAATACTATTTGATTGCATATTTCGATGATTTAAGGCTTTCTCAATTATTTCCTGAAAAACTATTTTTTTATTTTTAATGATTTATGAAATATACTACTCCAAAAAATGTAAAATTTTGCTTACTTTTCCCATAAAATTTAGTTGAAGCAGCAATTCTAATTAAAAGTGTGAAAACATTTATATTTCAGCTAAAAAATGACTTTTTACTCAGGAAGATACTAGCGGAATTCCAGAAATAATAATTTATGTAAAACAGGAAGATAATAGACTATGCTCGATTGGGGTAACTAGTGACATGGTCCTCAGACAAATAGAGAAATTAAAACCTAACAAATCCCCAGGCCCTGATGAACTGTTTGAAAGAGTTTTAAAGGAATGTAAAGAGGAACTTAGCAAAGATTTGGCAAATCTTTTCAATATATCACTACAAACTGGCATAGTGCCGGACAAGTGGAAAAGGGCAAATGTAATACCTATTTACAAGGCAGGTGACAGGTCCTTAGCTTCGAACTATAGACCAATAAGCCTTACCTCCATAGTTGGTAAATTTATGGAATCAATAATTGCCGAGGCAATTTGTAGCCATCTTGAAAAGCATAAATTGATTAATGAATCTCAACACGGTTTTACTAAGGGGCGTTCCTGTCTTACGAATTTACTAACTTTTTTCACTAAGGTGTTTGAGGAGGTAGATCATGGTAATGAATATGATATTGTGTATATGGACTTCAGTAAGGCTTTCGATAAAGATCCACATCAGAGGCTACTGGAGAAACTTAAGGCACACGGAATAGGAGGAGAATTTTTTTCCTGGGTAGAGGCATGGTTGACAAATAGTCGGCAGAGAGTTTGCTTAAATGGAGAGAAATCAAAATGGGGGGCGCGTCTCAAGCGGTGTTCCACAGGGGTCAGTTTTGGGCCCCCTGTTGTTTACAATTTACATAAACGACATAGATGAGGGAATAAATAGTAACATAAGTAAATTTGCTGATGACACCAAAATAGGCCGTCCAATTCATTCAAATGAGGACATTAGAGCACTCCAGGATGATTTGAATAGACTGATGCAGTGGTCGGAGAAGTGGCAAATGCAGTTTAATGTAAACAAATGCAAAGTTCTAAATGTTGGTCAGGACAATAACCATGCCACATATAAGCTGAATAATGTAGATCTTATTATTTGTGATTGCGAGAAGGATTTAGGAGTTCTGGTTAGTAGTAATCTGAAGCCAAGACAACAGTGCATAAGTGTTCGCAATAAAACTAACAGAATCCTTGGCTTCATATCAAGAAGTATAAATAATAGAAGTCCTCAGGTTGTTCTTCAACTCTATATATCTTTGGTTAGGCCTCATTTAGATTATGCTGCACAGTTCTGGTCACCGTATTACAGAATGGATATAAATGCACTGGAAAACGTACAAAGGAGGATGACAAAGTTGATCCCATGTATCAGAAATCTTCCCTATGAGGATAGACTGAAGGCCCTGAATTTGCACTCTCTAGAAAGGCATAGAATTAGGAGGGATATGATTGAGGTGTATAAATGGAAAAAAGGAATAAATAAAGGGAATGTAAATAGCGTGCTGAAAATATCCAGCCAAGACAGGACTCGCAGCAATGGTTTCAAGTTGGAAAAGTTCAGATTCAGGAAGGATATAGGAAAGCACTGGTTTGGTAATAGAGTTGTGGATGAGTGGTACAAACTCCCGAGTACCGTCATAGATGCTAAGACGTTGTGTAGTTTTAAAGAAAGGTTAGATAAATACATGGGTGGGTGTGGATGGGTGTCAGTTTGGACCTGACTAGCTTGTAGTACCAGGTCAGTAGCCGTACTAATTCCTTAAGTGGAAGTGACCTGACCAGGTGGTCGGCTAGATAATTATATGAGTGGGTGCGGTTGGGTGTGAGTTGGTCCTGACTAGCTTGTGCTACTAGGTCAGATGCAGTGCTCCTTCCTTAAGTGAATTTAACCTGACCTGGCTGGGTCGGGGCATTGGCTTAAGCCGTTGGAGACTTGGACCTGCCTCGCATGGGCCAGTAGGCCTGCTGCAGTGTTCCTTCTTTCTTATGTTCTTATGTTAGAAATTACGATGTGGCGGCCAAGACACACCAAGTTAACAAATTGTTCTTTTCTTACGCTAATATCAATAATAATGTTTATTTACTTACTACAATTGATCTATTATGACATAAGGCGACATATTAATATCATAGAAACATGAAGAACATACCAGAATAAATACATCCCAATGAGTGACATAAAAGTCCCCAGGAATCCCATCCAAACAAGGTGTTTTCCCTAAGTTAAACCCCTTCACTGCTTGCCACACCTCCTCCTCCATAATTTGCCCCTCCATGACCCTTCTAGCCTCATCACTAATTCCCCTACACACCCCATCCAAGAGTATCTCCCTCTCCTCCTCCCCACCCACCTCATTCCTCCACTTACACTGGAACCAAACTCTGGCCTACTCACTCATCCCCTCCATTGTGCCTAACACCTGCCCAAGTCTGTACCCTCCCATACCTTCCTCTACCCTCAGCGACATCACCATCATACTCTTCCTCCTACTCCTAAATCTTTGCAACACCATAGCCGACGGTTTGTCACTCCACAAAACATCTTCTAACTCACTACGCACCCTGATTGCCTTAAACCTTTCATTTTGAATATCCTTCAATTGTTTCAGTAACCTCCATACATCCTCCTGTGATCGCCCTACCTTTGCCTCTTGACATAAACGTAACTGAGCATCCACGTATCTTTGTAAACCAAACCTCAGCCTCGCATCCTCTCTTCCCTCCCTCTGACTATATTCCCGTATTGCCACCTTCGCCCTCACAGTCCACCATGCTACTATATCCCCAATCCCCTTCCCCTTACCCCACAGCCCTTCCCACCACGCAGCAAAAGACCTTTGATGCCCAACCCTTTGTAACAAACGGGTATTTAACTTCTAATAACTAGGGTACACCACAACCACTCCCTCCCACCGAAGATCAACTAAAACACCCCGATGATCTGAAAACCCGACATTTACACAACTCACATTGCCCACCCCAACATCCCCAGAAACTTAAATCCTATCAAGCTTCGCAGCATAACCCCTACGAAAGAACGTATGCTCGACATTCCACCCCTCACCCCTTATGACATCTACCACCCCAATCGCCCGCAACACCTCCCACAACACCCCCAGAACCCAACCAGCTCCCCTAGGTTATACATCTTTCCTCCATACGACACAATTCCAATCCCCCCGCAATGATAATGATCGCAACGATCGTTACCAAGGGCAGCCCACAAAGCACATAAACTAGCTCCTCCCTGACAAAATCCTCCTTTACCTGACGACTGCTTACCGCCGGCTTATACACCCCAATTAAACAAGCCTGTACATCTCCCCACATACCCTCCACCTGGACTATCCTTTCCCCTCCACCCTCCTCCCACACGCTTTTAACCGAAAAGGGCTGGATGAACATATTCCTTTCACAACCCCACCCTTGACATTCTCGGAACTACCAGTGTACATCTCATAACCATTCAACCTCAACTCTCTACCACACCTAAAATTGTGCTCCTGAAGGAAGCATACATCCACTTTCAAATGTCGCAAAGTCACTTCTACCTATTTTCTCTTTATCTCTGCGTGGAGGCCATTTACGTTTATGTCTAAACACTTGAAAGCCTCATCGGGGGTTTTCCTCTTTGCTTTGGCCGATTCACCTCCCAGGGTGACATACCCCTTCCGATCTTCTCCCTCAATTCTCTCCTTCACCATCGCCACCAGGCTCTTACCCTTTTTCCTTCTCTTCCCATCCTTAGCCACCTCCACCCAGGCCTTTTTGCATGAACTCTGACCAAGGGTTAGTACATCATCTTCACTCATTCCACTGGGCCTTTTACAGGACTCACCCAATACCTCCCTATTCCCCCTATACACCTCCACCTCCACAGTCTTAGATACCATAAGGGGGCCCTCCCCCTGACTCTGTGCACATTGATTCACCACATCATCCAGAACATTATTCACCTCACTCTCACACAACAAATCCCCAGTTCCAGGGCTATCCGAGATCCTACACAGATCAGCCAAAGAGAGGTCCTGGGAATTTTCCCTCACCCCTGATGGCCCATCCACTGGCTCCATCCAAGCCTGCTCCACCTGTGTCTTCTGCGTTGCAGGTGACATGGTCGCCACCACCTCCTCCACAGCCTCCGATGCCTCACTCCACTTTCCTGAGACTTCCACAGCTGCCTCCATCCACTCCTCATGACTCGCTTCCTCTCCTCCTGCCGCAATCCCAGCACCAAATGCACGGCCATGATGTTGCGAGTCTTTCCTGCTGTCACAAGACACCACTACGTGACCTGTACCTCCACACAGTCTACACGTCCTCAGTTGCCCAGCATACATAACGTACACATGGGTACAGAACATCTCCAGCATCACATATGAGAGACTCTGTCTTCTTAGTGACATTTTAATGGAGAATGAGCCTTCCAGCATCCTGGCATAGATACCCTGGGCCCACTGACCCACCGTAATGGCCTGGATGACTCCATATTGTTGAAATACCTCCTTCATATCCACCTCACATGCCTCAAAGGGGACATTTCGAACTTTTATCCACGAATAGTGGGTCGAAACGTCTCTCAGCCGAACCTGCAAGCCGGAATTGATGACTAACCTCTTCTCTTGATAATCGTCAACTAGTTTTTCGTAAGCACTGCCGGTGTTTAACTTTACAAATATTCTTGCTGCTCCATTCAACGACACTCCGTACATGTCCACAGGAGAGATACCATACGTGTCTCGTAGAATCAGGAGTAGAAGAACATCAGCATTGCTAGGGTATACAGCCCCTTGGAGCAGCTCTATACAAACATTATTGACTCTCCTAATTTAGCTCTCCGCCATCTTGTGGAAAATAAAGTTGCTCTGTTTCGCCACCAGAGCTCCAGTACAGCACATCCTACCACCACGAAGGCTGGGTAAAGGATGACTCACTTGCAATTAAGCTGATCCCAAAACACTGGGATTCGTTATAACACAAACATGTCCATGCACATTGACCACACCTTCGTCGGTACTAACATGATACTTAGTAACAAACATAAGATAAGAACAGTAGTATATATGCTATATAAACTCACAACATGCCTCACAACACTGAGGAAATGACATTTAATTATGATATTACATAATCACCTATAGAACATTATACCACTACACAAACCTCATTCATGTACGTAATTCCAAAGTATTACCTCACAGCAATGCTAAATAAGGACATTATACTATTATACAAATCTTTGCCCATACCTCTAACATTAAACATTGTAACACTAATGCGTCGCCCGTCAGAATGTTTTTTTTTTTATAACAAATTTAGATAATATATGCAGGTATGAACAGACTACGTACGTATTACCAAAGTGATAATTTTTTTTTATGTTTTATTTAAAAGATTACAATTGCTTAATTCCCAAATTCATCATAACACATAATTAATATACCATAATTATACATAATTAGATTTAAAGCACATTGTATATTTAATTACCCTCAAAGATGTAATGTCTCACTATAGGCCCGGGAAGATGAGGCGGCACATCTTGTGTACTTGGCCATCAGAGACTTGGAGACCTAACTCCCAGTCATTGCACGTCATACGCCCCCCCCCTCCTTCGCTGACGTCCCTGTAGGCCGGTTGCACCCCACACTAACCACCATTAGAGCAACTTAACTTTTGGGACATCATTTGTCCATAGAATTGGAGAGGACCCCTCTTCCCACCACAGGAATGCCACACATGTAAATGTAACGATGATACACAACACTTCCCTACCCGGGGAGCCGATGCTGGGTCACCAAATTGGAAGAGACCCAGGCCGGGATCCATGCCAGCAAATCACCTAGAATAGAATAGTCTCACTATAGTACACAAGTCTAAACTCATATCTAGGCTGCTTATCAATGAACTAATTGTACATAAAAATCAGGCCAAACTCCAAATCTAGCAACATACAAAACTGTATGTTGCAAATAAGGAAAACTAACAGCTATCCAAAAATTCAAAATGAATATACCCCATCGGGTAGTGTTTTTATACAAACCTATGCACACTACTAACAACCAATAATACTGTCATCTTGAATTTGCCTTCCTAAATTACAGTTCATGTAAGCACATGAACGTCCATTAAAGTACATGTAAATACACATATAGTTACAAGTAATATACCCTAACGATTTAGTAAGTCAGCGCTTCAAATCCATTATATTGTACAACATATGATGCTCACTGCTAAAAGCAAAATACAAAATGAACAAGAGAAGCATCGCATGACGCACAAAAAATTAGTCAAAAAATTAGTCAAAAAATTAAGGAAACCTGAATCTATAACACGTTCAAAACGTTTCAGATATATGAATGCAAATCTTCATATGTTTACTAGCTTTATTTCAATGTTCAAGTGCTACTGGCGTTCTCTTGACAGAAGAAAAAATTACACATGTTAGTAACTGCACATTAATAATGTAAACCAGATAACGTACAACGTTACTACAATCATAATGGATGTGTCCGTGTTACGTGAGCTCCAGTTTCAAGCTTTATTCCAATGACCAATCACCTTTCACCAAGCATGCCACTCATTCCCCATTCTCACCCACTTGCAACCCATCTTACCACAAAAGTTACTAACTTCTACTTGGACGACATTGATTATCATTTAAAACATAAAAATCCTTACAAACTGAGTACCTGTGCACTGCACCACTTCTGCTGCCACCCACCACAGCGGCCAAAGTCCAGGCAAACCCACAATTATCCCCTTAATTATTAGTCCTATAGTCTATCACAACATTCTATAAAGTTCATACATTCCTGACTATCATCTAATCCTATCCTAATGTCCAATGAAGTCAACCCGACAATAAAGCAATGCGTCATCCGTCAACCCTATCCCCACTCCCCCAATTCTCACCCCCACTAGCCTCCACTGTTTAACCCCCCAACCCAATCACTTGCACACATACAATACCTCGCACGCTTACATCCCCTCCCTAAAAAAATCCTCCCACTGACATTACACTTAAACATGAAACCCCTTCCCCAGTGTCAAGCTATTTCCCGCATCCCGCTTACCCACCCAATAACACCACACCCTGGGTGTGGTGAATCGGCCGAAGCAAAGAGCGAAACCCCCGATGAGGCTTTCAAGTGTTTAGACATAAACGTAAATGGCCTCTGCACAGAGGTAAAGAGAAAATGGGTAGAAGTGACTTTGCGACATTTCAATGTGGATGTGTGTTTTTTTTCAGGAGCACAATTTTAGGTGTGGTAGAGAGTTGAGGTTGAATGGTTATGAGATGTACACTGGTAGTTCAGAGAATGTCAAGGGTGGGGTTGTGAAAGGAATATGTTCATACAGCCCTTTTCGGTTAAAAGTGTGGGAGAAGGGTGGATGGGGTAGGATAGTCCAGGTGGAGGGTATGTGGGGAGATGTACAAGTTTGTTTTATTGGGGTGTATAAACTGGCTGTAAGCAGTCGTCAGGTAAAGGAGGATTTTGTCAGGGAGGAGCTAGTTTATGCGCTTCGTGGGCTGCCCTTGGTAACGATCGTTGCGAGGGATTGGAATTGTGTCATATGGAGGAAAGATGTAGAACCTAGGGGAGCTGGTTGTGTTCTGGGGGTGTTGTGGGAGGTGTTGCGGGCGATTGGGGTGGTAGATGTCGTAAGGGGTAAGGGGTGGAATGTCGAGCATATGTTCTTTCATAGGGGTTATGCTGCGAAGCTTGATAGG
>WNWK01040109.1:0-17131 GCA_009830355.1 Cherax destructor | reverse complement strand
CTTACCATCTTGGGTCTTGTCTTACTCATGAAACTGTCAATAGAATTTTCTCGCTTTCTTCATGTAACTCATTCCTGACACAGCGGCACCGTGCCACTGACGTATTATTCCTGACGTCCCTTTGACTAATGTTAGCCATAATAAGGGCTTGCCTCCACTCCTATCTAACACGCTCAGTCACACCTGTTGCATGTCCAAGCCCCTCGCATGCACAACCTCCTTTACCTCTTCCTTCAACCATTCCTAGGATAACACTTAATCTCCGCTTGGAGATTTGCACCCAAGTCTTTAAATGGCCCTCAGAAAACTGTGAAGTTCAGTGAAAACAAATTTCAATTACTCCGCCATGGAAAACTCGAGAAAATAAAAACTGGAGTTAAGTATAAAACAAATTCCAACCACACAGTAGATAATGGGATCCTTCAAAACTATGGAAGCAAGCAATGATGATTCTCTTCAAATCGCTTGTTCTTTCTAGGCTGGCGTATTTAACGGCCCCTTTCGAGGCAGGCGAAATTACAGACCTGGAAAATATACAGAAAGTTTTCACTGCACGTATAAGTACAATAAAGCCCCACCTAAATTACTGGGAGCAGTTGAAGTCCCTTGATCTGTACTACTTGGAATGCAGGCGAGAAAGATGCATGAGAGATGCGTGTGAGACTCTCCAGGCGGTGAAACATTCCCCAATGAACAGCAGGGGCGCCAAGAGTTCGCTAAGAGGTAACACAGTAAGTGTCAGGGGCCCAAGATTGTTCAACTGCCTCCCAGCATATATAAGGGGATTACCAATAAATGCCTGGCTGTCTTCAAGAGGAGCTGGACAGGCACTTTAAAGTCGGTTCCTGACTAGCCGGGCTGTGGTTCGTACATCGGTTTGCATGCGGCCAGTAGTAACAGCCTGGTTGATCAGACCCTGATCCACCACTAGGCATGGTCATGGACTGGGCCGCGGGGGAATTAACCCCCGAAAGACCCTTCAGATTCCTTCCTACTCCTTCCCTTCACTACAAATTTATACACCCTCCAAGTCATCTTGTTTTGCTCCATCCTCTCTAATTGTCTAAACCACCATGATAACCTCTTCTCAGCCCTCTTGGATAATGCTTTTCATGACCGTGCACTTTTGAATCTCTAAACTACGAATTCTCTGCATAACAATCGCAGCACACATTGACTCAGACAAGACATCTCCGCTGCCTCCACTCTACTCTTTGCAGCAACGTTTAAAACTCATTCTTCTTACCTATACAAAATATTGATTCCATTATACTCTGATATATCCCCCTCTCTGCTTCCATGGGTAACGTTCTTTGTCACCTCAATGCACCACCCAACATTTTCTGCATACTTCATGATGGGTCTGTCATAAGTTTTGTATATCCTAATTTAATTTTTAAGGACCCTGAAACCAGTTTTTTTTTAATTTGCATACCCTTGTCAGTTTATAAGATTGTCCCTCTTGTATATATACTTGTGTTCTGTTTGCTAGAAAGTTAAATATTTTCCTCACCTGTACCTACTCCAATACATTGCAGATTGAAAGAACAAAGAGTAATGTTAGCAATGTATAGGAGTGGGTACATGTGAGGAAAATATTTAACTTTCTAGCAAACAGAACACAAATATATATACAAGAGGGACAAGCGTATAAACTGACAAGGATATGCAGAATTAAGAATAAGAATAACAAAATTATTTTGACATGATACATAGTTGTACAAAAGAATAAAATAGTTGGGTGTACATGCCAAAGCCCCTTTGTATGCAGAGCATTTCCGCCAAACTTAAAATTAACTTAAAATTAGGAAGGCAATAACAGATTATTATTTTGATACTGATGAGTTACAGCGAGTACAGTAATTACAGGTTTAAATTTAGCTCAGTTTGAATTAATTTTTGAATTAATTTAGTTTGAATTAATTTACAATATGGAAATATTTCAATGGAACAATTTACAATAACAGGCAATAACATATAATTATATGGATATTGATGTTACAGTGAGTACAGTAATTAAAGTTTAAAATTTGCGTATAAAACTGATATTATTACAAATAATGGTACAAATGGAATTAATTTACACTATGGGAATATTACAATGGGACAATTTAAAAACAATTTACAATATGAGATTGTTACAATTTAGTATAATTTAGAACAAATGGAATTAATAATTATTACAATTTAGTAATATTTAATGCAATAAAATTTAAGCATCTAAAAAAGAAACTGGTTTTAGGGTCCTTAAAAATTAAATTAGGATATACAAAACTAACTTATGACAAATTGGAAGAACAAAGAGTAATGTTAGCAAAGCAGCTCGTATATGGTATTGTATTGAGTACTTTCTTGCAGTCTAAGAAGTCTATCCTTACCCTACAGAACTGTTCCACCTTCAGGAATAGTTCTGTATACCATCTATTCATTGAATTCTCCCACGATCAGTAGTTTTGCAGTCATTCCATTTACTTTGTTTTGCTTCCTCCAGGACCTTTATTGTTGCTTCGTTGTTCCCTCATAATCCTATCTTGGCCACCATGTGTTTTGTGATTGTCAGCATTTATTTCTTTGCTTCTTCCTGTTTCCCAGGGAGCCAGCTGCGTAGTCTGTGAGGGCACCACTATGAACCCCTCATACCCTATGAATCCTTGACACCACTATGAAGGTTATTCACCTCATCAGAACTCTTATCGTCTTGAATCACAAGTGTTGTCCCTCCCCCCTCACCTCTGTCTGTCTCTCTCCTTGTCTCTGCCTGTGTCTCTCTCCTTCCACATCCCCTTCCCCTCCCGTCCCCTCCTCTCCCTCTCCCTCTCCCTCTCCCTCCCATCAGTCGTCGCCCAGGCAACCAGGGCCCTGGGACTCTGCACATTATGGCTAAAGTTAACTTACGACACTGAGCTTGACTCTATGATTATTACTGATTCTATGTTATCACTGAAGGCTCTTGATTCATATAATGACTTCAACAACATGTTCATTAGAGAAGCCAGATATAGATACTAAAAAAAATCCTGGAAAAAGGAATTAATGTACAATTGTTATGGATTCTATCACACATTGGATTACTCGTTCATGGTAAAGTTGATACGTTAGCCAAAAAAAGTAACCTGAAGGAAAATGTAGAATTTAAATTTAATGTGTCTTTGTCTAGCATTAGTAATAATATTAGGAGAGAAGTAAATAATGAAACTGAATGTTATAAGATTGCAGTTAGAAGCTAGGCCTATGTAAATATTATGCACTTGGTATCTGCAGGCATGGAATATCTGGAAAACAGATGGGACATTCAACTTTGACCATCCCAGAAAATGCCGTGCCCATAAGCCAACAGGAAAATGCAACCTCCCTTCCTGTAAGCTTTTCCACCCTGAAATGTGCCACTCATCAGTTCAAGAAAGACAGTGCTATAACCTATTTTGCCAGGCACACCACCTAAAGGGTACAAGACGACACAGAACATCCAGACCATGGGAAAACCTGGGTAGCCAAAGCCACTCCAGAGAGAGAGAGTTTTTTAGCGCCAGGAAGGAAAAAAATCTGGCAGGAAATGACAGAAATCGTACACCAACTGCAATCATTTCTGGAGTGGAACCACAGTCAATGGACTCCACTCCAGAACGACAGATATTAGTGCCAGGAAAAAAGACCCCCTTCCCCATACCACCAATCCGACGACATTCATCTTTGCAAATATACAGGGTCTAAAGCCAGCGACGAACAACAAAATACCTTACATCCGTGGACTGCTTACAGAGTCAAATGCAATGTTTGCGGCTTTCACAGAGACCCACATAAAGGATCACTTGGACAATGAAATATGGATCCCGGCTACAACCTATACAGATGTGACAGAGTGAACAGGCAAAAGGGGGAGGGGGGTTTGGCCTGTATATCACAGAGTCACTTATATGCTCAGAACTACTAAATGCCTCAAATGATGTAGTTGAAGTTTTAGCAGTAAAGATTGAGAATCAAAACCTGGTCATCGTGGTTGTATACAAGCCTCCGGATGCAACGTCCCAACAATTCCAGGAACAGCTTCTGAAAATTGACCACTGTCTGGAAAACCTTCCAGCTCCTGCCCCCAACATCTTGCTCCTGGGGGACTTCAACCTAAGGCACCTAAAATGGAGGAATATTGCAAACAATGTGGTAGCAGAGATAACACCAGGAGGAAGCTCAGATGAAAACTCGCACACACATGAGCTTTTAAATCTCTGCACCAAATTCACCTTAAACCAGCAAATAATAGAACCTACAAGATTGGAGAATACGCTGGACCTCATCTTCACTAACAATGATGATCTGATACGAAATGTCATCATATAAAAAACAATACACTCATATCACAACATAATAGAGGTCCAGACATGTATGAGGGGGGCCCCAGACCGACAAAATGTGATCAGTCGCGAGGGAGCCTTCACCAAATTCAACTTCAGTAACAAAAACATAAGGTGGGACCAAGTAAACCAAGTCCTAAATGATATAAACTGGGAAGATAGCCTAAGCATCACGGATCCTAACCTATGTCTAGAACAAATTAACTCTGTGGCACTTGAGGTTTGCTCAAGGCAAATTCCCTTACGAAAAGGAGATGTAAACTAGAAAGAGAAAGGCGCTTCCTATACAGACGAAGGCAAAGGATAACAGAACGGCTACAAGAGGTCAATATATCTGAAATACGTAGGGAGACACTGGTCAGAGAAATAGCAAACATCGAACTAAAACTAAAGGAATCCTACAGGAATCAAGAAACGCGGGAAGAACTAAAAGCCATAAATGAAATTCAAAGAAACCCAAAGTATTTCTTTTCTTATGCAAAATCAAAGTCGAGAACAACATCCAGTATTGGGCTCCTACTTAAACGGGATGGGTCCTACACAGTTGACAGCAAGGAAATGAGTGAGCTACTAAAGTCCCAGTATGACTCAGTTTTTAGCGAGCCGCTAACCAGACTGAAAGTAGAAGACCTAAATTATTTTTTATGAGAGTGCCACAGAACTTGGTAGACGCAAATCTAATCTATCTGACATTATCCTGACGCCAAATGACTTCGAAAGGGCGATAAGTGACATGCCCATGCACTCCGCTCCAGGCCCAGACTCATGGAACTCTGTGTTCATCAAGAATTGCAAGAAGCCCCTATCACGTGCTTTTAACATCCTATGGAGAGGAAGCATGGACACTGGGGTCGTCCCGCAGTTACTAAAAACAACAAACATAGCCCCACTCCACAAAGGGGGCAGTAAAGCAATAGCAAAGAACTACAGACCAATAGCGCTAACGTCCCATATCATAAAAATCTTTGAAAGGGTTCTAAGAAGAAAGATCGCCACTCATCTAGATACCCATCAATTACACAACCCAGGGCAGCATGGGTTTAGAGCAGGTTGCTCCTGTCTGTCCCAACTACTGGACCACTACGACAAGGTTCTGGATGCTCTAGAAGACAAACAGAATGCATATGTTATATACACAGACTTTGCAAAAGCCTTTGACAAGTGTGACCATGGTGTAATAGCACACAAAATGCGTGATAAAGGAATAACAGGAAAAGTTGGTAGATGGATCTATAATTTCCTAACAAGTAGAACACAAAGAGTAGTAGTCAACAGAGTAAATTCTGAGGCAGCTAATGTGAAAAGCTCTGTTCCACAAGGCATAGTACTCGCTCCCATCCTGTTCCTCATCCTCATATCGGACATAGACAGGGATATAAGCCACTGTGCCTGTCTTCCTTTGCGGATGACACCCCATTGAAGACACTGCAAGACTCCAAGCAGACATCAACCAAATCTTTAAATGGGCTGCAGAAAACGATATGAAGTTCAATGATGAGAAATTTCAATTACTTCGATTTGGAAAACGTGAAGAAATTAAAATTTCATCGGAGTATAAAACAAATTCCAACCACACAATAGAGCGAAAAACTAATGTCAAAGACCTGGGAGTGATCATGTCAGAGGATCTCACCTTCAAGGACCATAACACTTGCAATCGCATCTTCTAGAAAAATGACAGGATGGATAATGAGAACCTTCAAAACCAGGGATGCCAAACCCATGATGACACTTTTCAGGTCGCTTGTTCTATCTAGGCTGGAATATTGCTGCACACTAACTGCACCTTTCAAGGCAGGTGAAATTGCAGAGAACCTTCACGACACGCATAACTGCGATAAACCACCTCAATTACTGGGAACGCTTGAAGTTCCTAAACCTGTACTCCCTAGAACGCAGGCGGGAGAGATACATTATATACACTTGGAAAATCCTAGAGGGATTAGTACCAAACTTGCTCACGAGAGTCACTCCCTACGAAAGCAAAAGACTCGGCAGACGTTGCAACATACCCCCAATGAAAAGCAGGGGTGCCACTAGCACGTTGAGAGACAACACAATAAGTGCCAGGGGCCCAAGACTGTTCAACTGCCTCTCAGCATTCATAAGGGGGATTACCAATAGACCCCTGGCTGTCTTCAAGTAGGCACTGGACAGTCACCTAAAGTCGGTCCCTGACCAGCCAAGCTATGGTTCGTACGTTGGACTGCGTGCGGCCAGCAGTAACAGCCTGGTTGATCAGCCCCTGATCCACCATGAGGCTTGGTCACAGACCGGTCTGCGGGGGCGTTGACCCCCGGAACTCTCTCCAGGTAAACTCAAGGAAGCCTGAGCAGATCTATAACCCACTATGATAACATGAACGTAGATAAGTACATTTATGGAGGAACTTGCATTGTGAACAGATTGACTGCTGTAGTAGCCAGGCTTAGGCTAGGTTACAGGTATTTCTGGCAGTTTGATAGACACACAGATGATCAAACCAAGACCTAGTTCCTAGGCCTTGTTTGTATCCATATGCTCTTGAGCTACCGTCCACTGGATGTATATGGAGTGCACAATAAACTAGCGGTTTCGGCGGCAAAATCTAATCTAAAATCCCCCCTCTTCCATTCAAAGGGAAACTGAAAAAATGTATCACATAAAATGCAGTGTAGATACATTAATAAAAAAACACTAACATATTTATTTTATTGAAACAATAAAATGTAACACATTTTCTATTTATATTGCTGAACACGACATAGAAAATATTTTTTTTACACAAGTTAATGGTTTCTGACTTTATTTACAAGCTAAGAGCTGTTACCTACATCAGCTCATTTAAAGCCTTTTTATTGTTATGGGACATACAAACAGAAAATAGGATGAAGTTGGAGCCATCTGTGGTCCAGCGATTTCATTTGGTCAACTGACTTTATTTCGTTAATGTCATTATGCTGTACGAACATGTTCCAGACTCGAGTCATCCTATGAATAAATGATCTCAGATGAAGTGATGTTCTGGAGAAGGTTACAGTTAGTGTGCAGTTGCTGTTTGCTGCCCGTCTTGTGGTGAAGCTCACTTCTCTCTCTCCACTAAGTGGAGCCAAGTGTGGTAATTTGACAATATTGGCCTTGTACATAACAGTAAGGCCAACCATATCCCCCGGTGTTGAAGACTGCAAGTTGGGAGGATTGACACTTTCCTGGGACATCTGTGTAAGTAATAGCATACAATTAACGTTTCGCTGAAGAACTCAGTCGTCATCATCAGGATTCTTTCCTATCTTCTTCTCATCCATCCAAGGGCAAGTCTTTTTCACCTGGTGTTTTGGACTCAGGGCCAAACACGTTTCTCTTCTTGTAATGCTAAAACCCCAACACGTTTCCTTCCTTGTAATGCTAGTGACCCCAACATGTACATATTTCTCTAAGTAATGCTAATGGCGCCAACTCGTTTCCATCCATAAATTACTGGTACACCTTTACCTCTCAAGGGTTTCCAGAGTTTTTTCCTACTCCAGCCGCTCGGCTTTGGGTCAGGCTTGTCTGGTGCTTACATGGTCAACCAGGCTGTTATTGTTGGCAGCCCACATGTTCATCACAGTCTTGTTTATTTATCACTTGCCAGAGCTACTTGTTGAGTTTCCTCTTGGAGACTTCTACACTTGTTAAGGCAGTGTATCACTGATTTCATCTGATGCCTGCAATGCACAGCATATTAGGGGCTTTTGGCATGTACACCTCATTTATACCTATGTATCATTGTATCATGTCTACCTAACTATGTATCATTGTACCATGTCTAAATAAACTATTACTATTACTACTATAAGGTGTTAAATAGTCTGGAACCACGTATGCTGATACAATGTTCTCTTATTGTGCCCACGGCGCCCCTGTTGTTTGAGTTTATTATACATGTATGTTGTTACAGCAGTATACCTGGAGTATACCTGGAGAGAGTTCCGGGGGTCAACACCCCCGCGGCCCGGTCTGTGACCAAACCTCATGGTGGATCAGGGCATGATCAGCCAGGCTGTTACTGTTGGCCGCACGCAAACCGACGTACGAACCACAGCCCGTCTGGTCAGGTACTGACTTTAGGTGCTTGTCCAGTGCCTGCTTGAAGACAGCCAGGGCTCTATTGGTAATCCCCCTTATGTATACTGGGAGGCAGTTGAACAGTCTTGGGCCCCTGACACTTATTGTGTTAGTGGCACCCTGCTTTTCATTGGGGAGATATTGCATCATCTGCAGAGTCTATTGCTTTCATAGGGAGTGATTTTCGTGTGCAAGTTTGGTACTAATCCCTCTAGGATTTTTCAGGTGTATATGATCATGTATCTCTCCCACTTGCATTCTAGTGAGTACAGGTTTAGGAACTTAAAGCGTTCCCAGTAATTGAGGTGTTTTATCACAGTTATGTGTGCCGTGAAGGTTCTCTGTACATTTTCTAGGTCAGCAATTTCACCTGCCTTGAAAGGTGCCGTTAATGTGCAGTAATATTCCAACCTAGATAGAACAAGCTACCTGAAGAGTGTCATCATGGGCTTGGCATTCCTAGTGGCATCCCTAGTGCAGATTTCTGACCGGTCCCTCAAGTGCCTTACATATTATCATGTATCTCTCTCTGCTTCAGCATTTGCGTATTTAGGATTCTGAAGGATTCACAGTAGTTTGTTAACTGCTTTATTGGCTCTAGACAGGCCTTAAATGATTTCTGTATCTGTTCCAGCTCTGATCTCTCTTGACCTGAACAATACTCTAAGTGAGGGCCAAAACACCGTAGCAATCGCATCTGCTAGAAAATTGACAGGATGGATAATGAGAACCTTCAAAACCAGGGATGCCAAGCCCATGTTGACACTTTTCAGGTCGCTTGTTCTATCTAGGCTGGAATATTGCTGCACACTAACTGCACCTTTCAAGGCAGGTGAAATTGCTGACCTAGAAAATGTGCAGAGAACCTTCACGGCATGCATAACTGCGATAAACCACCTCAATTACTGGGAACGCTTGAAGTTCCTAAACCTGTACTCCCTAGAACGCAGGCGGGAGAGATACATTATTATATACACGTGGAAAATTCTCGAGGGATTAGTACCAAACTTGCACACGAGAGTCACTCCCTACGAAAGCAAAAGACTCGGCAGGCGATGTAACATCCCCCAAATGAAAAGCAGGGGAGCCACTAGCACGTTGAGAGACAACACAATAAGTGTCAGGGGCCCAAGACTGTTCAACTGCCTCCCAGCATACATCAGGGGGATTACCAACAAACCCCTGGCTGTCTTCAAGCAGACACTGGACAGGCACATAAAGTCGGTACCTGACCAGCCAGGCTGTGGTTCATACGTTGGACTGCGTGCGGCCAGCAGTAACAGCCTGGTTGATCAGGCTCTTATCCAACATGAGGCCTGGTCACAGACCGGGCAGCAGGGGCGTTGACTCCTGGAACTCTCTCCAGGTATACTCCAGAGAACACAAGTAGTTAGAATAGTGTGACCAGTAGCCCTATTTCCCACCAGTAGCCACATTATCCACCCTATCATTTTCCTGGCTGTTGTTATATTTGCCTTATTGTGTTCTTTGAAAGAAAGATCGGCTGACATTATTACATCCAGGTCCTTCACATGTTCATTTTATTCTGTTTGGTGATCTTGCATTTTGCATACAGTGCCCCTTTTGAGTTCATTTTTCCATATCCAAGTACATAGTTGGAACTTGTCACCATTGAACGTCAGGTTATTCTTCACTGACCATTGGAAAACTTCACCCATATCTTCTTGTAGTTGGTCTGTCATTTATCGAAGTGATTTTCATACTTATTTTGGTATTATCCGCTGTGAAAATAAGAAACAGTAAAGGTGGCAAGTCCGTGACTTTGGGTACTAAGCATTTTACTTTGCTAAAGCTGTATTTTGCTGGGTTACTACAATTCTGCGTCAAGCAATTGAAGATTCATTTGCCTACTTTTTTCGTTATTAAACTATTGTTTTTATTTTGTGCGTTATCACCCTATGGTGTGCGAAGTTAGGGTTGTTGGTCTGAAATTTTTGGCTAACACAAAGGACTTAACTGGCGAACATTGGTCAAAACTTCCTGAGGGCCCACAGGATGGGTATGGGGTGCATAATAAAGATATCAAACAACAACGGTTCCTAACCAAGGCTTGTCACACACACTACCAACAGCATGTTGCCAGCTGAAACATCATACCAATATATTAATTATATACGTACTATCACTTGTTTTTGCTTATTTCTCTAATTTATTATTGTGAAAACAAGACATGGATACTTTATTAAATAACCCTTTTTAATGAACATTTATGTGTTTATTGCAGTATATTCTCCAGTACTTTTATTAAACATTATTTTATATAACTGATGAATTCATATATTAATGTATAAAAGTTGTCTTGTATCGTGGCAGTGCAGTATTTTTTAGTAACTTCATGTATTGCAGGGTTGGTGAGGCTGTGGCGTGTTGGTAGGTGGGGCAGGGGCACCAGGGCCCTCATAACACTCATCATGGGGGCATCCTTGTGCATGCTGGTACTGGCCCTCTCGCCCCACCCTGATGCCTCCTACCACCGTAGTTCCCTGCATGGAGTCCGCCGCATCCACCAGGAGACAGACGACTATACTGGTCCCAAGCACTCAGGCCTGGCACCACTGGATGACTCACAGCTCTCTATGTCTGGTTACTCAGAGCAAGAAGCAGCGGAGAACCTGCATCAGAACGTTCCTCAGCCTGCAGCTGCAGCAGCACCGTCCTTGTCTGGCACCTACAGTCTGCCACTGCTCTCACAACCCCAGGTTTCCCCAGCACCTGACACTCAGGTCAGTCACATTCTACATCTTTACTTTATTATATAATCATGGGGAAGTGTTTAACCCTTTACCGGGCAGGACCGTGTACAGACGGTCCTAAACACGTGTTTTTTGCGCGTGTCATCCTACTCCCCCAGCGCATCTAGGTTCCCATTCTCTATATCTGACCAATCACAAGCCTTCTGTGAGTCGCTCCAGCTAAGTGAGACCGGCATCTGCTCGCTTCCCATTGGTTGAGAGACCAAAATGTAAACACTTCTCGCTTGGCGTCACCCAGAGCCGAATTTTTGCTCTTGTTCCACTCATATACACTGTGATTATACTCTCTACAATGTCGGTAAGTACTAATTGTTGTGTCCAGTGTGTAAATGAATAGTTTAGGCATATTTTGAGATATATATCAGGAGTTAGATATGCATAATATGAGTGTACCATGCAATTGAAAAAAGTGCAACAAAAGAGGACCGTGTGCAGACGGTCCCGCCCGTCAGGGCCACATTTTAAATTTCAGTAAATAAATATTTATATAAAAATTTCTAGTGCATATATGAATTCTGTAGTGGTCTGGGTGTGTACAGAACATTCTTATTGTCATTCCATATCAATGAGAAATTGTTCTATGGTGAATCCTCCCAAGATAAGTCAAAATATCTCTGCATTTTGGAGGAAAGTGACTCCAATCCAGAGCCAGATGACCTGGAATTACTTGAGAGTGGTGATGAATACTTGCCACCTGATGCACAGGTGTCAAGTGATGATGAGGAGGAAGAAAGGCCATCCAAAAAGCCTAAATTAGCCAAGAAAAAGAAAGGTATTGCGATCGAGGAGTACCCTGATGAAGAAGATCTTCATGATGAGCTTGCTGTTCAAGCTCAGACTGTTTGGACGAAGGATGACATCACTAATGACTCTTTGCCTGTATACGAACATGAAAAGCCTCTTGCAATTAAGTGTCCATTTGATTATTTTAGCAAGTTTTTACCCCAAATATGATAGAAAGCATGACATATCAAACCAATTTGTATGCCAAGCAAAAAAACATAGATACTACTTTTGTAACAGATTGTGAAGAAATAATACAGTTCATAGGTATTCTGTTGTTTATGGGTATTTCTTCATACCCATCCCTAGTTGACTATTGGGCAAGTTCTACTAAGGTAATCCAGGTTGCAGAAGTCATGTCATCTAAAAGATTTAGGTTGCTTAGGCGTACAGTTCATTTCAATGATAACACCCACAGGCATAAGGACAGATTCCACAAAATAAGGCCTCTTTACACAGCACTAACTAATGCTTGCTTGCAAGTTGCAGCTACACCCAGGCAGTCTATTGATGAAGTAATGGTTGGTTTCAAGGGTAAAACTGCTGGAAACCTCAGGCAGTACATCAAAACCAAACCAGACAAATGGGGTTTCAAACTATTTTGTCGTGGAAGTGAAGATGGAATCATACATGATATAATCATGTATGAAGGCAAAACGACTTTGAAAACCATCCCATAAAGCTGCCAGATGAAGAAAATAAACTACCAATAAGTTCAAAGATTGTTCTGGTACTTGCAACAACTCTCAGCAAAGAAAGACATCAGCAATCTATGCTGACAATTTCTTTTCAAGTCTACCTTTGGTCAAGGTACTAAGAGACAAGTATAACTGCAGGTACACTGGAACAGTACGTGAAAATAGATGTGGTAAACCAGAACTGATGCCTGTCAAACAAATGGAAAAGAACATAGTGCCCAGGGGCACTTTTGACTTCAAAACCAATGATAGTATCCTTGTTGTAAGGTGGAAGGACAACAAAGCTGTGACTTTAGTGACAAATGATGTGGGAGTGGAACCTGTGACTCTTATTCAAAGATATAACAAGGAATCTAAGACTAAAGACAACTTCCAGTGCCCTGCAGTCATCAAGAACTATAATGCACACATGGGAGGTATTGACAAAAGTAATATGTTGGTACATATGTACAAAACCCCTATGAAATCTAAACGTTGGTACATGCGGCTGTTTGCCTATGTTATTGATTCTCTCTTGTGAATGCATGGCTTCTTTACTGCCGTGATTGTCGGTCACTAAAAACCAAATGCATGCCACTGAAGCAATTCCGGCTTGATGTCTCTGTCACTGCAAGATCCAAAGGACAAAAGTATGGACGCTGTAACATAAGATCAAGTCCAAGACCTTCAACAAGTACTTCCAGTGCTAACAGTGATGATGGTTTGCCAGCCTTGCAATTGCCATCTCCAGTGCAGTACCAACGTGCAGCTAGGCCTGATGACAGTGTGAGGTTGGATAAAATGCTAGGTCACTTGCCAACAGTTGGAAAAATATTGTCATGCAAGTATTGCAGCACAAAGAAACATCATGTCACAACATCATTTTTCTGTTCAGTATGCAAAGTTAACCTATGCATTAGGAAGGATAAAAATTGCTTCACAGCCTATCATTCTAGCAAGTAGTCATCTATAATGATTGTTTTTACTCTTGGAATTCAGGAATATGGGACTTGAAACTTTTATCCCTTTGCAATGTGTCATCTTTCTTTTGGTTCATGTTTATATTTTTAATACTTACAAAATGTTTGGAAACAAGTTCCATTTGTGTTTTTGATATTGTATATTAGTAAAATAAAATAGAAAAATACTTATTTGGTGTTTTATTAACAATTGCAAATTTGCAACACTCAGAATTTGACACCCTTTAACGGTCGGGACCGTCTACAGATGGTCCTTGAATATTGGCAATTGCGCGAAAAGTTATTTTTAGAATTTCAAATATATGGGCTCATTATCCTTACATTGAGCTACTCTATCGACTCGTATGAAATACATTTCGAAATTATCATTTTCCAGGGAGTGCCCGGTAAAGGGTTAACCTGTGGGGCTCATGTAGTGAAAGAAATGGGCGATATAAACTTAGGTAGCTGGTATTTCTTGAATCAAGTGACCTTGACAGCAACATGGCATCCCCGTGTAGGAACTTTCTCAAATATGGTGACTGTTAGTAACTTAACAAAACTGAACAAAGTTTTCCAAAATAGAATTGAAATGGAAACTATAGTAAGAATAACTTTGAGCAAAACTTAAATGTCTAGTACTGAATGACACCAATAGAATGGCATATACAAAACAGTGCTACCTTAATACAGTGGAACTCCGGTTTTTGTCCTTAATCCGTTCCAGAAGGTCGGTCGAAATTCGAAAAGGATGAAAACCGAGTAATATTTCCCATAAGAAATAATGTAAATCCAATTAATCCATTCCAGACACCCAAAAATATTAACAAAAAATACATTTTATAGAGAATAACCATAGTTTTATATACAGTAAACAATGAGAAATAAATATAAAGGACTAATGAATTGGATAAATGAACATTTTACATCACTTTTACCATTGAAGACTCATGTTGGCATGCAGGTACACATTAAAATCACTAAAAGTGTCCCTCTAGTCTTAACGCCATACGTAATAATAATAATCACTTGGGCACATTAAATGTCTTATATTACGTTAATATAGACATTTTCATTAATCCATCTATGATATTTTCTTAAAAATTATATGTATAAGAAACACATTACATAGCATATAAACATGCTATGTTTATGTGCTATGGTGTGGTTGCCGGGCAGAGGGAAAATACTATTATGTTTTCTCTGGTCCAGCACCAAAGAAAACATGTATGAATCTGCATTGACCCAGTCACTCCCCAGTCACATAACGCTTTTGTTTACAATTCTCGGCATGAATTACTATAGTATTCATTACATCTCCCTTCGTTTATGATGGCATCTAAAGATAGTTGTTAGAAACGATTAAACTCGGTGAACATGGTATGTCGATGGTAATAATATGGCTCTGGACCGCATTAAATATCGTGTAACTATGTAGCTATGCAGCTGTGTAGCCATAACTATACATCTACGGCTACCTACACCTGACGTCCTGCAAATAAATACTATTCACCTCTCATCCTACATTAAGACTACACATATTTTAAGGTAAATAATGAGTGTACTGTATGTGTATTTTATCTCTGGGCGGTGAGCGGTCGCGTCTGATATGGATGATTTCCGAGTGGATGTATGAAACCTGGAGTAAAAATTCGCTGAAAAAAAGTGATCCGAATTGTACGATATTTCTGTATTGCATAACCCCAGCTCTCTACCTCAACGCATGTGATGGGAATAGTGCTGAGTGTGGCATAAGTTGTTCTATAAGAAGAACCACATATATAATACTTTTCATACATTTTTGAATGTTCAAGAGCCATAAAAATATTATTTTAAAATTGTATTTATAAATAAAAATGCAACTATGTATATATCAGACTACGTATTTTGTTGAGTGACTAAATTAGATTTAAAAAATGTTACCTTACTTTTTGCAGTTTTGATTAAGGAGGAAATTCAGATACAATTTTTTTAAGGTTACATTCATGATTTTTTTTTTTTTTTTTTTCAACAAGTCGGCCATTTCTCACCGAGGCAGGGTGACCCAAAAAGAAAGAAAATCCCCAAAAAGAAAATACTTTCATCATCATTCAACACTTTCACCACACTCATACATAATCACTGTCTTTGCAGAGGCGCTCAGATACGACAGCTGAGAATAGTCCCTCCCAGCTGTCACTATCCCAGACCCCTCCTTTAAAGTGCAGGCATTGTACTTCCCATTTCCAGGACTCAAGTCCAACTAAATAAATTAACTGGTTTCCCTGAATCCCTTCACAAAATGTTACCCTGCTCACACTCCAACAGATCGTCATGTCCCAAAACCATTCGTCTCCATTCACTCCTATCTAACACGCTCACACATGCTTGCTGAAGTCCAAGCCCTCGCCGACAAAACCTCCTTTACCCCTCTCTCCAACCTTTTCCTAGGACGACCCTTACCCCGCCTTCCTTCCCTACAGATTTATACGCTCCAAGTCATTCTACTTTGATCCATTCTCTAAATGACCAAACCACCTCAACAACCCCTCTTCAGCCCTCTGACAAATACTTTTAGTAACTCCACACTTTCTCCTAATTTCCACATTCCGAATTTTCTGCATAATATTTACATCACACATTGCCCTTAGACAGGACATCTCCACTGCCTCCAGCCTCCTCTCGCTGCAGCATTTGCAACCCATGCTTCACACCCATATAAGAGTGTTTGTACCACTATACTTTCGTACATTCCTTCTTTTCCTCCATGGATAACGTTTTTGTCTCCACATATACCTCAACGCACCACTCACCTTTTTTCCTTCATCAATTCTATGGTTAACCTCATCCTTCATAAACCCATCCGCTGACACGTCAACTCCCAAATATCTGAAAACATTTACTTCTTCCATAATCCCTCTCTCCAATGTGATATCCAATTTTTCTTTATTTAAATCGTTTGATACCCTCATCACCTTACTCTTATCTATGTTCACTTTCAACTTTCTACCTTTACACACTCTCCCAAACTCGTCCACTAACCTTTGCAACTTTTCTTTAGAATCTCCCATAAGCACAGTATCATCAGCAAAAAGTAGCTGTGTCAACTCCCATTTTGCATTTAATTCCCATAATTTAATCCCACCCCTCTCCCAACACCCTAGCATTTACTTCTTTTACAACCCCATCTATAAATATATTAAACAACCATGGTGACATTACACATCCCTGTCTAAGACCTACTTTTACCGGAAGTAATCTCCCTCTCCTACACACCCTAACCTGAGCCTCACTGTTATGTTATTTTCCCTTATTTATCATCAAGGTTCTACATGTACTAGCATAGGTATCTACTCAAAAGGTCTTAGGGTAAAGGAGGACATTATTAGGCTAAAGATACTTACTCAGGTTAGCTGCTGCATCTGAAAACTTATTGGTCCTTTTTCATTCCTCTCAAAGGTTATTTAAACCAACATTATAAAAATAGAGCTATATTAAGAAGTATATACATATAATGTACAGGT